>JACEEU010000687.1:25607890-25647890 GCA_016630915.1 Callionymus lyra
AGAAGAAAGTTAAGAAAAATGTTTCTTGAAGGAGTGACAAGATCCTTCAAAGGAAAGTAAGAACCAGAATTTTAAAATGATCCTGAAAGAAACTAGAGAAGAGTTTGAAGGAATGTAAATGTGAGTTCTTCTACTAGAGCAGCTCAGAGTATGAACTGCAGGTGAAACACATCCTTCTTGTTTAGACACAAAACAAACACAATAGTGTAAACGACACAAACACTCAGTTTGACTGACATCAGTCACTCAAGTTCTGACTCGACCCTGAACTTTATCATCAACAATCACCAGAGTTTGACTTTTGTCCACATTTAGCTTCAAAGTGTTTTCATTGTTTGATTTCTAAACACTTGACTAAGTTCAGCCTCTGATCAGCTGATCAACAGCTGGATGTCTTCAGCAAACATGTGGAAGAAACATCAGGATTTGACCAGAGGAAGAAACAATAAAGGACCCAGAACAGAACCTTGAGGGACTCCACACAACAGATGATTCTGACCTCATTTGATTGACAGATGGAACAGAAGGTATGAGGAGAACCACTGGAGCACAGACCCAGACAGTCTTCAGGATCTGGTTCAACTGTGTTGACAACAGATCCAACAGAACCAGAACCTCATGAGGTCACTGGACACAGTAAGATGTAGATGTTCGTGGAAGTCAGACTGAAACTTCTCATGGATGTCGCTAAACAGCTGTCAATCATCATCCATTACATTTGATTTCATTAGTTTCTCAGTTTAGAAGCAGAAATATGTTGACTTTAGTACACAATCTACACACCATTCTCAGACTCACACCAATGTGATGATGTCATCAGTTCAGTCACATGACTCTTGTCTGACATGTTTGATTGTGTTACTATAACAACAACTTTATTGATCTACACACTCAAACAAACATGTTAATGAAGCTCCAGCTGATTGGACAACAAGTTACAACATCAACCAATGGGACGCTTGCTTTGTCATAAGCTCCACCCACTGAGTGAAGCACTAAGATCTGATTGGATCAGACGTGTGTCAATCAAAAAGAAGGATTTTGTTAAATGAACTCAATGATTTCAAGGTTAAAAGTGTCATCAAGAGAATAGAACATATATTGAAAAGATTTTTCTATGTAAAAATTAAAAGTTTTTATGAAAAGATCTGAAGTTGATTCCTCAACACTGACCTTGACCTTCACCATCTTTGATCTTCTCAAAGATGTTGACATTTGACCTCGACTCGTTCTCATCAAAGTTGAGGTTTTTCAAGATGAAGAAGCTGCAGATGTTGATGATCAAACCTCAGGTTCTTGTCATGGATTCGTTTGAAGAACATGTTTCATTGACTCTGAACTGGATCATCAGGACCATCAACCGGATCTCTTGGTTCAGTCGATCGTCCGGAGAAGAAGTTTGACGATAGAAGCTTAGGATCGATAAGATGTTTAACGATGATCTCATGAATATTTCTGAAGGAAAGACTTGATGATGATCTCACGACATGATCTCGCTCGAGGTCGTTCATGATGATCCACTAACATGTTTGAACCTCCAGCACGGGTCCAGACCGGCTCAGACGTGGTCCTGATCCTGCTTTGATAGTCAGTGAGACGTGGATTCAAGGAGATGTTTCTTCTGTTTAAATAAGTGCAACAAACCCCGGGGACTTCTCTGCCTCTTTGAACGGCTGCTATTGTTTTGTATACGCGACAAATGATTCATACAATGAAATTTTAATTGGAAGAAATCACGCCGGAGAAAAGTAAAGTGACAACTTCAAAGAGAAGCGACAACAAGACGCTGGTTTTTTGTCGTCGTTTAAATTGTGAACGTCTCACTGAATCCTCCGGGGAACGAAGGCACCTTGTTATTTCATGACAGACCTTCAATGCAGACTCGTTATCTTGCTTTTAGTTACGGCGAATTATTTCACCGCGACAGGATCTGAGCGCTTGTGTTGTAGGTTTGAAGACGCAACAGTCACAACAACAACAGGAGGAAGTGAGAAGGTTTTATCACTTTAGATAAAACACACATTAGTCAGAGAACATGAGAGTCACTGAACTGTGGATGTTTCATGTCGTCCTTCATTATGAGGCAGATGTTGAGGATCAAACGTGTGTTTGTGTCTTCGTCCTCGTCCTCGTCCTCACTTTATAATCAACATTAGATCATCATTCAATCATTCAATCAGGATCTAATCATTCAATCATGATCTAATCTTGATCTAATGATTGAATGATTTCATCACAACGTGTCGCGTGACGTCATTAAAGAAGCAGATGTTTAGCAGGAAACAGGTTCAGAACCTTCTCACACTTTATTTTGAAAGAAAACAGAAGGTTGACAACAAGACTTTGGAAAAAAGGAACAAAAAACGTTTTTTCTTTGGAAAGAAATCGACATCAAGAGAAACACTTTTAATTTGAATCCTTGGTCGAGCTTTTATTCAGCAGCCTGGCTGTCAATCAACAAGACGAGTTGAGAACGTGAAGTGAAGTACGACCAGGAAGAAGAAGAAGAAGAAGAAGAAGAGGAAGAGGAAGAAGAAGCAAAAGAAGAAGAAGAAGAAGAAGAAGAGGAAGAAGAAGAGGAAGAGGAAGAGGAAGAAGAAGAGGAAGAGGAAGAGGAAGAGGAAGAAGAAGCAAAAGAAGAATAAGAGGAAGAGGAAGAGGAAGAGGAAGAAGAAGCAAAAGAAGAAGAAGAGGAAGAGGAAGAAGAACAAGAACAAGAACAAGAAGAAGAAGCAAAAGAAGAAGAAGAAGAAGAGGAAGAGGAAGAGGAAGAGGAAGAAGAACAAGAAGAAGAAGAAGAAGAGGAAGAGGAAGAGGAAGAGGAAGAAGAACAAGAACAAGAACAAGAAGAAGAAGCAAAAGAAGAAGAAGAAGAAGAGGAAGAGGAAGAGGAAGAAGAACAAGAAGAAGTAGAACAAGAAGAAGAAGAAGACGAGTTAACTACGAGCCTCATAAAGAACGAACTCACGTCCAGAAGCTTTGAAACGTGTGAAACTGCTGCAGATCTAAATGTTGAAGATAATACGATTCTTAGAGCGAGACGAGCGACGTCTTCCGTCCACGAGCGTCTCGTCTTCCTCTGGACGCTCAGACTCGGCCCAGCATGCGAGCGATCCACCAGTTGCACGGCATCACCACCTGACAGATGACCCGCCCGCCCTGGTAGTAGTACGGCCACGGGTTGAAGCCTCCCAGCGGCTCGTGGTAGCGCCGGCAGTAGCGGTAACCACGGCGACAGTACTGGCAGCAGAAGCCGCGCTCGTCCAGACGGTTGTCCAGCTCGAGGCCGGCGTCTCTCTGTGGAAGAAGAAGACGTTCGTTTGTGACTGTTTGACGTCTGTGTCGAAACATGAAATCATCTCTCGACCTTTAGACGCCGCTCGCCATCGCAGTAACACTTCCTGCCGTCTAACCTGCGTGATGATATGATCCGAGCGTCTCTTCCTCCCTCGCACGCGCCACTTCCTGTCTGACCTCGACCTTGAGAGCGCGGCACATTCCTGCAGCAATTAGCGAAGTAATGATCGGCTAACAAGGCTTCGTTCATTCGCTCTCGCTGGCTGCGTCCGGATCCATCCACGGCCAAATGAAACCAAACCAAAGGTAAATTGCTCGGAATTAATGGTCCAGGATTTTCCATTGTGTTCACGTCTCTGGGCTCGAGTCGAGCTTTGATCGCGACGAGCTGAAGAGCCTCTTCACCGAGCATCTGTCGCACTCCACCACATTTGCCTCGACAAACCAAAATAAAGAGTCGAGTCTGTGGAGACGTGACCTCGCGAGTGGTTTTATAGAAGAATCGTCTTCATGTCCTTGTTTTAAAACCTTCTTCAAACATTCTTGACGACGTTCTTCTAACCTCTCGCTCAGAGACGGTGAAACGACACAAAGGTTGGAAACAGAAGTTTCCTGACGAGAGGAAACAGAACCTGAGGCTCATTTGGTTATTTGGTTATTTTGTTTTCTATTTTCTCATCAGCACTTCATTGACATGTTCACGTGTCTCCGGTGACCACAGATCATCTCGTCCTCCTGATGCTGAGACAATGTGTGTCTCATAAACGAGTGTCGTCTCACTGTGTTTGTTTTCTAATGACGGAGGCGTCGGAGCAGCAGGACTTCAGTGAGAAGCTTTCTTTACAAACATTTGAGCATCTTTTCTAATTTGTTTTCACTTTTCAACTGAAACGTCGTCTTCGCTTCAGTTTCCACTTGTTTTGTCTTTCGCTGAGAAATATTAGACAACAGGACAAACAGGAAGGAAGGAAGGAAGGAAGGAAGGAAGGAAGGATGGAAGGAAGGAAGGAAGGATCAAAGGAAGGAAGGATGGAAGGATGGAAGGATGGAAGGAAGGAAGGATGGAAGGAAGGAAGGAAGGATCGAAGGAAGGAAGGAAGGAAGGATCGAAGGACGGATGGAAGGAAGGAAGGAAGGATGGAAGGATGGAAGGAAGGAAGGAAGGATCAAAGGAAGGAAGGAAGGAAGGATGGAAGGATGGAAGGAAGGAAGGAAGGATGGAAGGAAGGAAGGAAGGATCGAAGGAAGGAAGGAAGGAAGGAAGGATGGAAGGAAAGATGGAAGGAAGGAAGGAAGGAAGGAAGGAAGGATGGAAGGAAGGAAGGATGGAAGGATAGAAGGAAGGATCGAAGGAAGGAAGGAAGGAAGGATCGAAGGAAGGATGAAAGGATGGAAGGATGAAAGGATGGAAGGATGGAAGGATGGAAGGATGGAAGGAAGGATCGAAGGAAGGAAGGAAGGAAGGAAGGATGGAAGGAAAGAAGGATGGAAGGATAGAAGGAAGGATCGAAGGAAGGAAGGAAGGAAGGATCGAAGGAAGGATGGAGAAGGAAGGAAGGAAGGAAGGAAGGAAGGAAGGAAGGAAGGAAGGAAGGATGAAAGGATGGAAGGATGGAAAGAAGGAAGGAAAGGAAGGAAGGAAGGAAGGAAGGAAGGAAGGAAGGAAGGATGGAAGGAAGGAAGGAAGGAAGGAAGGAAGGAAGGAAGGAAGGAAGGAAGGAAGGAAGGAAGGAAGGAAGGAAGGAAGGAAGGAAGGAAGGAAGGAAGGAAGGAAGGAAGGAAGGAAGGAAGGAAGGAAGGAAGGAAGGAAGGAAGGAAGGAAGGAAGGAAGGAAGGAAGAAAGAAAGAAAGGAAAGTTGGAAAGAAAGAAAGAAAGTTGAAGTTGAAGTTGAAGTTGTTGTTGTTGTTGTTGTTGTTGTTGTTGTTGTTGTTGTTGTTTGCTGTGAGTTGTTGTTGTTGTTGTTGTTGTTGTTGTTGTTGTTGTTGTTGTTGTTGCTGTTGAAGTTGAAGTTGTTGTTGATAAGAAAGAAAGAAAGGAAGGAAGGAAGGAAGGAAGGAAGGAAGGAAGGAAGGAAGGAAGGAAGGAAGGAAGGAAGGAAGGAAGGAAGGAAGGAAGGAAGGAAGAAGGAAGGAAAATGGAAGGAAGGAAGGATGGATGGTTCACCTTGAGACACACACAGAGAGAGAGACACAAACACACAGACACACACAGACTGGTGTTCATCGTGTCTCTTGCCTCTCACCCCAGGTAGCTGGGATAGACTCCAGACCCTGCATTTTAATGAATGAAAGTCTTGAGATAATAAAAACAGCTAAAAGTGAAGTATAGTAAGTATTAAGTAAATACAAATACTCTCAGAATACTTTGAAGAAAGATCTTCACGTGTTTGACTCGAGGTCGTGTCATACGAACACTTCCCTATTTTAAAGGTCAAGGTCGCGTTTCTCTTGTCACATGACAATTATTCACATGGAAATTTCCTGGTGAGAGACGGATACACACTTGTGACGTGGCAGTGATGACAAAGGTCAGTGTATCTGTCACCGGAACAAATACATGAAGGATGAAGGTGTGTAGACAAAAGAATGAAGGATGAAGGTGTGTAGATGAAAGGATGAAGGTGTGTAGATTGAAGGATGAAGGTGTGTAGATGAAAGGATGAAGGTGTGTAGATTGAAGGATGAAGCTGTGTAGATGAAAGGATGAAGGTGTGTAGATTGAAGGATGAAGGTGTGTAGACAAAAGAATGAAGGATGAAGGTGTGTAGATGAAAGGATGAAGGTGTGTAGATTGAAGGATGAAGGTGTGTAGATGAACAAAGAATGAAGGATGAAGGTGTGTAGATGAAAGGATGAAGGTGTGTAGATTGAAGGATGAAGCTGTGTAGATGAAAGGATGAAGGTGTGTAGATTGAAGGATGAAGGTGTGTAGACAAAAGAATGAAGGATGAAGGTGTGTAGATGAAAGGATGAAGGTGTGTAGATTGAAGGATGAAGGTGTGTAGATGAAAGGATGAAGGTGTGTAGATTGAAGGATGAAGGTGTGTAGACAAAAGAATGAAGGATGAAGGTGTGTAGATGAAAGGATGAAGGTGTGTAGATGAAAGGATGAAGGTGTGTAGACAAAAGAATGAAGGATGAAGGTGTGTAGATGAAAGGATGAAGGTGTGTAGATTGAAGGATGAAGGTGTGTAGATGAAAGGATGAAGGTGTGTAGATGAAAGGATGAAGGTGTGTAGATTGAAGGATGAAGGTGTGTAGATGAAAGGATGAAGGTGTGTAGACAAAAGAATGAAGGATGAAGGTGTGTAGATGAAAGGATGAAGGTGTGTAGACGAAAGGATGAAGGTGTGTAGATTGAAGGGTGAAGGTGTGTAGATGAAAGGATGAAGGATGAAGGTGTGTAGATGAAAGGATGAAGGTGTGTAGATGAAAGGATGAAGGTGTGTAGACAAAAGAATGAAGGATGAAGGTGTGTAGATGAAAGGATGAAGGTGTGTAGATTGAAGGATGAAGGTGTGTAGATGAAAGGATGAAGGTGTGTAGATGAAAGGATGAAGGTGTGTAGATTGAAGGATGAAGGTGTGTAGATGAAAGGATGAAGGTGTGTAGACAAAAGAATGAAGGATGAAGGTGTGTAGATGAAAGGATGAAGGTGTGTAGACGAAAGGATGAAGGTGTGTAGATTGAAGGGTGAAGGTGTGTAGATGAAAGGATGAAGGATGAAGGTGTGTAGATGAAAGGATGAAGGTGTGTAGATGAACGGATGAAGGTGTGTAGATGAAAGGATGAAGGTGTGTAGATGAACGGATGAAGGTGTGTAGGTGAACGGATGAAGGTGTGTAGATGAACGGATGAAGGTGTGTAGATGAAAGGATGAAGGTGTGTAGATGAACGGATGAAGGTGTGTAGATGAAAGGATGAAGGTGTGTAGATGAACGGATGAAGGTGTGTAGATGAAAGGATGAAGGTGTGTAGATGAAAGGATGAAGGTGTGTAGATGAAAGGATGAAGGTGTGTAGATGAAAGGATGAAGGTGTGTAGATGAAAGGATGAAGGTGTGTAGATGAAAGGATGAAGGTGTGTAGATGAAAGGATGAAGGTGTGTAGATGAACGGATGAAGGTGTGTAGATGAAAGGATGAAGGATGAAGGTGTGTAGATGAAAGGATGAAGGTGTGTAGATGAACGGATGAAGGTGTGTAGATGAAAGGATGAAGGTGTGTAGATGAACGGATGAAGGTGTGTAGATGAAAGGATGAAGGTGTGTAGATGAAAGGATGAAGGTGTGTAGATGAAAGGATGAAGGTGTGTAGATGAAAGGATGAAGGTGTGTAGATGAAAGGATGAAGGATGAAGGTGTGTAGATGAAAGGATGAAGGTGTGTAGATGAACGGATGAAGGTGTGTAGATGAAAGGATGAAGGTGTGTAGATGAACGGATGAAGGTGTGTAGATGAACGGATGAAGGTGTGTAGATGAACGGATGAAGGTGTGTAGATGAAAGGATGAAGGTGTGTAGATGAACGGATGAAGGTGTGTAGATGAAAGGATGAAGGTGTGTAGATGAACGGATGAAGTGTGTAGATGAAAGGATGAAGGTGTGTAGGGAAGGTGTGTAGATGAACGGATGAAGGTGTGTAGATGAAAGGATGAAGGTGTGTAGATGAAAGGATGAAGGTGTGTAGATGAACGGATGAAGGTGTGTAGATGAAAGGATGAAGGTGTGTAGATGAAAGGATGAAGGTGTGTAGATGAAAGGATGAAGGTGTGTAGATGAACGGATGAAGGTGTGTAGTAGATGAAAGGATGAAGGTGTGTAGATGAACGGATGAAGGTGTGTAGATGAAAGGATGAAGGTGTGTAGATGAAAGGATGAAGGTGTGTAGATGAAAGGATGAAGGTGTGTAGATGAAAGGATGAAGGTGTGTAGATGAAAGGATGAAGGTGTGTAGATGAACGGATGAAGGTGTGTAGATGAAAGGATGAAGGTGTGTAGATGAAAGGATGAAGGTGTGTAGATGAAAGGATGAAGGTGTGTAGATGAAAGGATGAAGGTGTGAAGATGAAAGGATGAAGGTGTGTAGATGAAAGGATGAAGGTGTGTAGATGAAAGGATGAAGGTGTGTAGATGAAAGGATGAAGGTGTGTAGATGAACGGATGAAGGTGTGTAGATGAAAGGATGAAGGTGTGTAGATGAAAGGATGAAGGTGTGTAGATGAAAGGATGAAGGTGTGTAGATGAAAGGATGAAGGTGTGTAGATGAAAGGATGAAGGTGTGTAGATGAAAGGATGAAGGTGTGTAGATGAAAGGATGAAGGTGTGTAGATGAAAGGATGAAGGTGTGTAGATGAAAGGATGAATGTGTGTAGATGAACGGATGAAGGTGTGTAGATGAAAGGATGAAGGTGTGTAGATGAAAGGATGAAGGTGTGTAGATGAAAGGATGAAGGTGTGTAGATGAAAGGATGAAGGTGTGTAGATGAAGGGATGAAGGTCGTTCACTCACGTAGTCATTAACCGCAGGATGATCCAGGACGTCACGAGCGAAGCGTTGACCTACGACCTCCGCGTCAGGCGAGTCCTCGTCACTGAGACCAGACTCTGAACAAGAAAACAACTTTATTGACAATCACAGCAAAACAGAAACAAGTTTGAAAAGCAAGTCTCTGAGTCTCAGTTCAGCGTCATGGAGACAATAATAATAATAATAATAATAATAATAATAATAATAATAATAATAATAATAATAATAATAATAATAATAATATAATAATAATAATAATAATAATAATAATACTAATAATAATAATAAAAATAAAAATAAAAATAATAATAATAATAATAATAATAATAATAATAACAATTCAAATTATGATAATGATAATGATAATACAATAATAATAATAATAATAATAATAATAATAATAATAACAATAACAATAATAATAATAATAATAATAATAATTATAATAATAATAATAATGATAAAAATAATGATAATGATAATAGAAGTAATAATAATAATAGTAATTATAATAATAATGATAATGATAACAATAATAGTAATAATAATAATAACTATAATAATAGTAGTAATAATAATAACAGTAGTGATAATAATAATAATAATAATATTAATATCAATACAGGTGATTTTCTTGATTGACAGATGTCTTTTTGTTGACGTCAAACCCAATAGTGATCTCCAGGTCAGCAATGATCAATACAAGATCCTGATCAACCAGTCGATCAATAGCAGTGTGTTTGGATGACATTAAAAAATAGACGCCTGCCAATCATCCATCCCCTCACTTGATTGACAGCCACTAGTAACGCGTACTCATAACAGAAGGTTTAGGTGTTTTTCTTAGGATCAATAAAGTTGATCAATCACTGACACGAGGACGATCTCATCCAAACAAAACTGCTTCAAACATCCAGTGAGTTCAAGTTTCTTCACGTCTGTGGAGGTTTTAGAAGAAAGATGTCGCTGCTCGTCTCTGCTTCCATATAAACATCATTTATTCATAAACATTAGTGATGTTTACGACTTGTTCATTTTATTCTATTTATTTATGTTGAGATTATTGTGTTTCCGTAACACAATAAAGTATTTTGGTTGAAATGATGATGAGACAGTTTATATATATATATACTGTATATTTGTATATATATCTTGTCTATATGTATATATATTAAAAATCAAGTTTCTGATCCAGAACCATCTAAACCATGTATCTGCTGCTCTCAGGGTCGGCAGCAGAGGTTCTGGTCCTCCGGGCCTGAAGGTTCTCCCACCAGAGAGAGTTAATGGTGTGCGTTTAGAGTGGGCTCTGCCCCCCGCTCTCACCAGTCAGGGGGGACGGGTGGATCCAGTGGACGGGCAGCTGCTGGCAGAACTCCCAGATCTTGGACTTGAAGAGGAACTCGGGGTTAACTATGGGCTCCTCGGCAGGAACCCACACATGGGAGTCTTCAACCTTGGTGAGATCCACCTGCACACACACATGCACACACACACACACACACACACACACAGACACACACACACACACACACTTTAGAAAGCCTCCTCCACAGCCTGCAGCCTGATATTCCACATCATTGAGATTCAGAGACGCTGATGATTTGACTTTTAAATGACTTTCCAAGTGGTCTTCATTACTCTGAGTGTGGCTGCAATATTGTTTAATGTGACAGACACAATAAAGCCTCACCCTCTGCCTGCTCACCCGCCCCCCCGACACCCCGACACCCCGACACCCCGACCCCCTCGCCGGCTTCATTTGTTGCTACTGTAGTCCAGGACTGTGGCGTCAAGTGTTATTGCTTAATGATGGGCTTCATGTCAGAGTCTAATAGAGACGCACGAGGACGTTCAGCTCCCGCCTCACAGTTCACATATTTATTTCTGTGTGTGCATGTAAACACACACACACACACACACACACACACACACACACACACACACACACACACACACACACTTGTTAATTAGCAGAAGAGAAAAACAGTTGACTTGACAAATGTTTTTACAAGGTGATTTTCTCCTCGTCTCAGGCTTAATTGCACATTAGTTCAGCTCAGCGTAGAATCCTGGAGCAGAATCATTTATACTGGGTCACCCCCCTCACTCGTGAACCAATCACTGCTCTTCATGCTACCTCCACCTCCACACAAATATTACCTGTACTTTCATTCCTGCGAACTACAGTCGTGCAAATATTCAGAAACATGTTCGTCCATCAAGTCTCTTGACCTGATGTTCTGTTCATGATCCAGACAATCCTTGATCCACTCCAGGATTTCCTCGTCTCTTCCATCACCTTCATTTACTGTGTGTGTCTTTAATCGCACAATACACTTAATATTTTGAGTACACAAGTGAGTTCACACTGAGCAGTGTGCATGATTGTAGTGCACTATGAGCACTCAAATGAAGCATTAAAAGCAGAACATTGAGTGTAGATCGATGGACACTTTCAACCCTCAACGTCCTCCATCTTAGTGAGTGTAGATGAAGCTAAACTGAGGCTACACTGAAGCTAAACTGAAGCTAAACTGAAGCTAAACTGAAGCTAAACTGAAGCTAAACTTAAGCTAAACTGAATCTAAACTGTAGCTAAACTGAATCTAAACTGAATCTAAACTGTAGCTAAACTGTAGCTAAACTGAAGCTAAACTGAAGCTAAATTGTAGCTAAACTGTAGCTAAACTGAATCTAAACTGTAGCTAAACTGAAGCTAAACTGAAGCTAAACTGTAGCTAAACTGTAGCTAAACTGAAGCTAAACTGTAGCTAAAATGAAGCTAAACTGAAGCTAAACTGAAGCTAAACTGAAGCTAAACTAGCTAAACTGAAGCTAAACTGTAGCTAAACTGAAGCTAAACTGAAGCTTAACTGAAGCTACGTCACTGACTACACGTCTTCATTTGACCACAAAACAACAACAATAATAACACAATAAAACACAACTTAATAACTTGTTTCTATTGTTAAAAAGTGTTGATGATAAAGTTCCATAAAAGTGATAAATGTTACTTGTACGTCTTTAATAAACCAGTAACAAAGTTTCTAAAGTTTCTCAATTAAACCAGTTACACTGACTGGAGATGTTTTGAACTTTGCTTCTCACTTGAATAAACTTGGCCTCCGACGAAGAGTCTCGTGACGTCCGTGAACTTCTAATTGGACGTGTTTGGCGAGGACGGAGCCGAGGTCACGACACCCGCCTCGCAACATGACTCCGCGGCTGAGGAACGACTGCAATAAGTTGCAGGAGCGGCGCCTCGGGGACGGAGCCAAAGGTCGGCCCGCGAGCAGGGATTTCTAAATGCCAGTCGACGCCGGCGCCGCTCGACCCGCGTCGCTGACACAAGATGGATGTTTGTCGTCAGGATTGATAGCAAGTCGTGCTTCGCTCACGCCGAGCGCAGGATTCCGCCCACAGAGCACGACTTAATTACACAGCAGTTGTGTTGTACTTAATGAATTTAGCCTCTCCTGGTAGCGGCTCCCGGGGGGCCACACTATCTACATGACATACGCTTGAAATTGTTGTTTGCCCGAGATCAACGGAGATTTTCCCAGAGTCCCCGGGAGGTTTTAAATGCAGCAGAGATTCTTCTTGACGCGCCTCTTCGTTTTAATGAGTGTTGTCCTGAGAGCTCTTCAAATATTGCCTTTTCTCCAGTTAGACTTTCTATTAGTGCTTTATGCTCTGCTGAGGACCAGGAGCCCGTCGGACACACAAGTGTTTTGTTCTGATGCTCACACTGGGATCTGTTTGGGATGGAGTCGGTGAAGGACTGAAGAACAGCGCCCCCTACACCTGACGTGATAGAGTCACAATCATTGTTTTTATCTTTTTATATCTTTATCTTTATCTTTTATCTTTTATCTTATCAAGTGTCTTCAGATAATGACACAAAGATTTGACGCTATAAATAAAATACAATTGATGAGTAACATTTGCCTCAGGATTAACCTGATTAACTAACTAATAAAACTAACTAATAAAACTAAAATTCATTTGACATTTAGTGAACTTTTGAATTTTCCAGATCGACATCTTCGTGTGTTTGACTGAGTTAAGACTTTGACACTGTGTGGTGTTGAGACAAACCATCCATCCATCCATCCATCCATCCATCCATCCATCCATCCATCCATCCATCCATCCATCCATCCATCCATCCATCCATCCATCCATCCATCCATCCATCCATCCATCCATCCATCCATCCATCCATCCATCCATCCATCCATCCATCCATCCATCCATCCATCCATCCATCCATCCATCCATCCATCCATCCATCCATCCATCCATCCATCCATCCATCCATCCATCCATCCATCCATCCATCCATCCATCCATCCATCCATCCATCCATCCATCCATCCATCCATCCATCCATCCATCCATCCATCCAAGTTCAGGAACCATCAGTAGATTCTGATCCACAGACCTCAGAGCCCGAGCTGGGGTGTAAGTCTGAAAGAAACTAGTGAAGAGTTTGAAGGAGAAATGTGAGTTCTTCTACTAGAGCAGCCAGTGAAGAGTTTGAAGGAGAAATGTGAGTTCTTCTACTAGAGCGGCTCAGAACTGAACACATCCTTCTTGTTTAGACACAAAATAAACTGTTACAATAGTGTAAACGACACAAACACATTATAAGATCATGTTGTGACAACATTCTCCAATGAAATCATCTTCAAACTTCTTGAAACTCTCTTGTGAGTTCATAGTTTAGTGTCAAAGTATCAAATGAAAGTTTTGAACAAATGTTTCCTCAACAATTCTACTTTATTGAACATCTTCGTCTCTGAGTCTCTGCTTCAATCTCGTGCCTCAATGAGCTGAGACTGAGTTCTCGGGTCACATCGTGAAGCTTTTCTCCGCTGATGTCTGACAGCAGAGGTTCTTGTGTTGGATTCACTCGAGAAGCTTCAAGCGAGTGTTTCTCTGAACGTCTCCAGATGATCCTTCATGTTGTTTGAACTGTAAAACCAGGCGACACTTTCTCTTCCTGTTTAATGTTGATGCTGCAGGTGTGAGCAGGACCTGGAGTAACATCAGAGTAAAGTATATATATAATACTATAAATGATCATTTAGAAATATTCAACTTTACTTAAGACATGTACTATAAATAAACTATGATTAATTAAAAATAAAATAAAATAAAGATATTTCTCTTTGTCTTTATTGGTACTTTCTATGGTTATTAGTTTTATATTGTAGTGTTTTATGTACAGTACAGTTATGTACAATGTAATGTTTATAAAACGAAATATTACAAAAAATATTTTACAACATAATAACATAATAACACTTGCATTTTATTTTAAATTGTGAAATATATGTATTTAAATCTCCTCAAAGTGTCCTGTCAATCAATCATCTTGTCTGATGTTATTTTAGCAGTTATGATGAATATTTGTACAAATATTTGTACATTTGTATATTTGTGTAATATTTGTACACATATTTTTTTTAATAAAATGTGTATAATACTTGTAAATATATTTATACAATATTTGTATAATATTTGTATAATATTTGTATAATATTTGTATAATATCTGATAATAGTTGTACAATATTTTTTAAATATCTGATAATATTTGTACCATATTTGTATAATATTTAATATTTGTACAATATTTGTAAATTATTTGTGTGATATTTGTGTAATATTTGTCTTAGATTTGTGTAATAGTTGTGTTACATTTGTGTTATATTTGTGTTATATTTGTGTTATATCTGTGTTATATTTGTGTAATATTGTGTTATATTTGTGTAATATTTGTGTAATATTTGTGTAATATTTGTGTAATATTTGTGATGCTCGTGTCTCATGTCTCCTGTCAATGAAAGTTGTGAACATCACGTCAACGAAGCTTCGACTCATTAGTGTTTTCATGTAG
Source organism: Callionymus lyra (assembly GCA_016630915.1). Taxonomy (NCBI): domain Eukaryota; kingdom Metazoa; phylum Chordata; class Actinopteri; order Syngnathiformes; family Callionymidae; genus Callionymus; species Callionymus lyra. Next base: position 25,622,621 of record JACEEU010000687.1, read on the forward strand.
TTTTTACGATGAAACCTATTTTTATATTTGGACGAGAACATGAATTAAACATCTCAGCTCAGACAAAGTGTTGCATCGTGGGAGTTTCTTCTCCTCCGGGGTCGACCCGGGTCACCCACATTAAGCGGGTTCTTAATGGAACCTTCGTCTTGAACGAGCCGGTCCTGGTTCTGGTCCTGAGGGAGTCGAAGCTCTGGGACTCTTCAGTCGTTCCAGGAGGACAAAGAAATCCTGGCGAAGGATCCATGTTTGTCACCTGGTGCTTCTTTTGTCACCTGGTGCTTCTTATTGTCACCTGGTGCTTCTTATTGTCACCTGGTGCTTCTTATTGTCACCTGGTGCTTCTTATTGTCACCTGGGCTTGCTTATTGTCACCTGGTGCTTCTTATTGTCACCTGGTGCTTCTTATTGTCACCTGGTGCTTCTTATTGTCACCTGATGCTTCTTATTGTCACCTGGTGCTTCTTATTGTCACCTGGTGCTTCTTATTGTCACCTGGTGCTTCTTTTGTCACCTGGTGCTTCTTATTGTCACCTGATGCTTCTTATTGTCACCTGGTGCTTCTTATTGTCACCTGATGCTTCTTTTGTCACCTGGTGCTTCTTTTGTCACCTGGTGCTTCTTATTGTCACCTGATGCTTCTTATTGTCACCTGGTGCTTCTTATTGTCACCTGGTGCTTCTTATTGTCACCTGGTGCTTCTTATTGTCACCTGATGCTTCTTATTGTCACCTGGTGCTTCTTATTGTCACCTGGTGCTTCTTATTGTCACCTGGTGCTTCTTTTGTCACCTGGTGCTTCTTATTGTCACCTGGTGCTTCTTATTGTCACCTGGTGCTTCTTATTGTCACCTGGTGCTTCTTATTGTCACCTGGTGCTTCTTATTGTCACCTGGTGCTTCTTATTGTCACCTGGTGCTTCTTATTGTCACCTGGTGCTTCTTTTGTCACCTGGTGCTTCTTATTGTCACCTGATGCTTCTTATTGTCACCTGGTGCTTCTTATTGTCACCTGATGCTTCTTATTGTCACCTGGTGCTTCTTATTGTCACCTGGTGCTTCTTATTGTCACCTGGTGCTTCTTATTGTCACCTGGTGCTTCTTATTGTCACCTGGTGCTTCTTATTGTCACCTGGTGCTTCTTTTGTCACCTGGTGCTTCTTATTGTCACCTGATGCTTCTTATTGTCACCTGATGCTTCTTATTGTCACCTGGTGCTTCTTTTGTCACCTGGTGCTTCTTATTGTCACCTGGTGCTTCTTTTGTCACCTGGTGCTTCTTATTGTCACCTGGTGCTTCTTATTGTCACCTGGTGCTTCTTATTGTCACCTGGTGCTTCTTATTGTCACCTGGTGCTTCTTATTGTCACCTGGTGCTTCTTATTGTCACCTGGTGCTTCTTATTGTCACCTGATGCTTCTTATTGTCACCTGGTGCTTCTTATTGTCACCTGATGCTTCTTATTGTCACCTGGTGCTTCTTATTGTCACCTGGTGCTTCTTATTGTCACCTGGTGCTTCTTATTGTCACCTGGTGCTTCTTATTGTCACCTGGTGCTTCTTATTGTCACCTGGTGCTTCTTATTGTCACCTGGTGCTTCTTATTGTCACCTGGTGCTTCTTATTGTCACCTGGTGCTTCTTATTGTCACCTGGTGCTTCTTATTGTCACCTGGTGCTTCTTATTGTCACCTGGTGCTTCTTATTGTCACCTGGTGCTTCTTATTGTCACCTGGTGCTTCTTATTGTCACCTGGTGCTTCTTATTGTCACCTGGTGCTTCTTATTGTCACCTGGTGCTTCTTATTGTCACCTGGTGCTTCTTATTGTCACCTGGTGCTTCTTATTGTCACCTGATGCTTCTTATTGTCACCTGGTGCTTCTTATTGTCACCTGGTGCTTCTTATTGTCACCTGATGCTTCTTATTGTCACCTGGTGCTTCTTATTGTCACCTGGTGCTTCTTATTGTCACCTGATGCTTCTTATTGTCACCTGGTGCTTCTTATTGTCACCTGGTGCTTCTTATTGTCACCTGGTGCTTCTTATTGTCACCTGGTGCTTCTTATTGTCACCTGGTGCTTCTTATTGTCACCTGATGCTTCTTATTGTCACCTGGTGCTTCTTATTGTCACCTGGTGCTTCTTATTGTCACCTGATGCTTCTTATTGTCACCTGGTGCTTCTTATTGTCACCTGGTGCTTCTTATTGTCACCTGGTGCTTCTTATTGTCACCTGGTGCTTCTTATTGTCACCTGGTGCTTCTTATTGTCACCTGGTGCTTCTTATTGTCACCTGATGCTTCTTATTGTCACCTGGTGCTTCTTATTGTCACCTGGTGCTTCTTATTGTCACCTGGTGCTTCTTATTGTCACCTGGTGCTTCTTATTGTCACCTGGTGCTTCTTATTGTCACCTGATGCTTCTTATTGTCACCTGGTGCTTCTTATTGTCACCTGGTGCTTCTTATTGTCACCTGGTGCTTCTTATTGTCACCTGGTGCTTCTTATTGTCACCTGGTGCTTCTTATTGTCACCTGGTGCTTCTTATTGTCACCTGATGCTTCTTATTGTCACCTGGTGCTTCTTATTGTCACCTGGTGCTTCTTATTGTCACCTGGTGCTTCTTATTGTCACCTGATGCTTCTTATTGTCACCTGGTGCTTCTTATTGTCACCTGGTGCTTCTTATTGTCACCTGGTGCTTCTTATTGTCACCTGGTGCTTCTTATTGTCACCTGGTGCTTCTTATTGTCACCTGGTGCTTCTTATTGTCACCTGGTGCTTCTTATTGTCACCTGGTGCTTCTTATTGTCACCTGGTGCTTCTTATTGTCACCTGGTGCTTCTTATTGTCACCTGGTGCTTCTTATTGTCACCTGATGCTTCTTATTGTCACCTGGTGCTTCTTATTGTCACCTGGTGCTTCTTATTGTCACCTGGTGCTTCTTATTGTCACCTGGTGCTTCTTATTGTCACCTGATGCTTCTTATTGTCACCTGGTGCTTCTTATTGTCACCTGGTGCTTCTTATTGTCACCTGGTGCTTCTTATTGTCACCTGATGCTTCTTATTGTCACCTGGTGCTTCTTATTGTCACCTGATGCTTCTTATTGTCACCTGGTGCTTCTTATTGTCACCTGGTGCTTCTTATTGTCACCTGGTGCTTCTTATTGTCACCTGGTGCTTCTTATTGTCACCTGATGCTTCTTATTGTCACCTGGTGCTTCTTATTGTCACCTGATGCTTCTTATTGTCACCTGGTGCTTCTTATTGTCACCTGGTGCTTCTTATTGTCACCTGGTGCTTCTTATTGTCACCTGGTGCTTCTTATTGTCACCTGGTGCTTCTTATTGTCACCTGGTGCTTCTTATTGTCACCTGATGCTTCTTATTGTCACCTGGTGCTTCTTATTGTCACCTGGTGCTTCTTATTGTCACCTGGTGCTTCTTATTGTCACCTGGTGCTTCTTATTGTCACCTGGTGCTTCTTATTGTCACCTGGTGCTTCTTATTGTCACCTGATGCTTCTTATTGTCACCTGGTGCTTCTTATTGTCACCTGGTGCTTCTTATTGTCACCTGGTGCTTCTTATTGTCACCTGGTGCTTCTTATTGTCACCTGGTGCTTCTTATTGTCACCTGGTGCTTCTTATTGTCACCTGGTGCTTCTTATTGTCACCTGGTGCTTCTTATTGTCACCTGGTGCTTCTTATTGTCACCTGGTGCTTCTTATTGTCACCTGGTGCTTCTTATTGTCACCTGGTGCTTCTTATTGTCACCTGGTGCTTCTTATTGTCACCTGGTGCTTCTTATTGTCACCTGGTGCTTCTTATTGTCACCTGGTGCTTCTTATTGTCACCTGATGCTTCTTATTGTCACCTGATGCTTCTTATTGTCACCTGGTGCTTCTTATTGTCACCTGATGCTTCTTATTGTCACCTGGTGCTTCTTATTGTCACCTGATGCTTCTTATTGTCACCTGATGCTTCTTATTGTCACCTGGTGCTTCTTATTGTCACCTGGTGCTTCTTATTGTCACCTGATGCTTCTTATTGTCACCTGGTGCTTCTTATTGTCACCTGATGCTTCTTATTGTCACCTGGTGCTTCTTATTGTCACCTGATGCTTCTTATTGTCACCTGGTGCTTCTTATTGTCACCTGATGCTTCTTATTGTCACCTGGTGCTTCTTATTGTCACCTGGTGCTTCTTATTGTCACCTGATGCTTCTTATTGTCACCTCGTGCTTCTTATTGTCACCTGATGCTTCTTATTGTCACCTGGTGCTTCTTATTGTCACCTGGTGCTTATTATTGTCACCTGATGCTTCTTATTGTCACCTGGTGCTTCTTATTGTCACCTGGTGCTTCTTATTGTCACCTGATGCTTCTTATTGTCACCTGGTGCTTATTATTGTCACCTGATGCTTCTTATTGTCACCTGATGCTTCTTATTGTCACCTGATGCTTCTTATTGTCACCTGGTGCTTCTTATTGTCACCTGGTGCTTCTTATTGTCACCTGGTGCTTCTTATTGTCACCTGGTGCTTCCTATCAGCCGCTCGCAGTCTGAACCTCGTTCTCTCTTTGTCTCGCACACACGGGCGAGCGAACGCCGCCGGCGTCTCAAGCCTGTCAGAACTTCCTGTTTCTCTGCAGCTCAGGGAGAAGCTGCTCGGGTCACATGTGGGCGACGGATTTGTTTAATGTGAGCGTGAGTGTTGTGCAGGTGAGCAGGGGTCGGCGTTTACAGCCTCGACTCCGACCCCCTGATATTTACGGAGTCGTGCAGGTGAAGCGAGAACAACAGTCGCGGAAGAAGAAGCGAAACAAACTTGTTTTTTTCGCAGAACTTCGTAGAGACTTTAGTGACTGTTGTGACTGTTGTGACTGTTGTGACTGTTGTGACTGTTGTGACTGTTGTGCCTGTTGTGAGTGTTGTAAGTGTTGTCAGTGTTGTGAGTGTTGTGAGTGTTGTGAGTGTTGTGACTGTTGTGCCTATTGTGCCTGTTGTGAGTGTTGTGAGTGTTGTGAGTTTTGTGAGTGTTGTGACTGTTGTGAGTGTTGTGACTGTTGTGACTGTTGTGAGTGTTGTGAGTGTTGTGAGTGTTGTGAGTGTTGTGAGTGTTGTGACTGTTGTGACTGTTGTGAGTGTTGTGACTGTTGTGACTGTTGTGAGTGTTGTGACTGTTGTGACTGTTGTGAGTGTTGTGCCTGTTGTGAGTGTTGTGATGTGACTGTTGTGAGACTGTTGTGACTGTTGTGACTGTTGTGAGTGCTTGTGACTGTTGTGACTGTTGTGACTGTTGTGACTGTTGTGAGTGTTGTGAGTGTTGTGAGTGTTGTGACTGTTGTCCCTGTTGTGCGTTTTGTGAGTGTTGTGAGTGTTGTGAGTGTTTGTTGTGACTGTTGTGAGTGTTGTGAGTGTTGTGACTGTTGTGACTGTTGTGAGTGTTGTGACTGTTGTGAGTGTTGTGACTGTTGTGAGTGTTGTGAGTGTTGTGACTGTTGTGACTGTTGTGAGTGTTGTGACTGTTGTGACTGTTGTGAGTGTTGTGAGTGTTGTGAGTGTTGTGAGTGTTGTGACTGTTGTGAGTGTTGTGAGTGTTGTGAGTGTTGTGACTGTTGTGACTGTTGTGACTGTTGTGAGTGTTGTGACTGTTGTGAGTGTTGTGACTGTTGTGAGTGTTGTGAGTGTTGTGAGTGTTGTGACTGTTGTGACTGTTGTGAGTGTTGTGAGTGTTGTGACTGTTATGACTGTTGTGTGTTGTGACTGTTGTGAGTGCTGTGAGTGTTGTGCCTGTTGTGAGTGTTGTGTTGTGAGTGTTGTGCCTGTTGTGAGTTGTGTTGTGACTGTTGTGACTGTTGTGAGTGTTGTGAGTGTTGTGACTGTTGTGAGTGTTGTGAGTGTTGTGCCTGTTGTGAGTGTTGTGAGTGTTGTGAGTGTTGTGACTGTTGTGAGTGTTGTGACTGTTGTGACTGTTGTGAGTGTTGTGACTGTTGTGACTGTTGTGAGTGTTGTGAGTGTTATGACTGTTGTGACTGTTGTGACTGTTGTGACTGTTGTGACTGTTGTGAGTGTTGTGACTGTTGTGACTGTTGTGACTGTTGTGACTGTTGTGAGTGTTGTGACTGTTGTGAGTGTTGTGAGTGCTGTTGTGACTGTTGTGACTGTTGTGTCTGTTGTGACTGTTGTGACTGTTGTGTCTGTTGTGACTGTTGTGACTGTTGTGTCTGTTGTGACTGTTGTGACTGTTGTGTCTGTTGTGACTGTTGTGACTGTTGTGACTGTTGTGTCTGTTGTGACTGTTGTGACTGTTGTGACTGTTGTGACTGTTGTGACTGTTGTGACTGTTGTGACTGTTGTGACTGTTGTGTCTGTTGTGACTGTTGTGACTGTTGTGACTGTTGTGACTGTTGTGACTGTTGTGACTGTTGTGACTGTTGTGTCTGTTGTGAGTGTTGTGAGTGCCTGTTGTGACTGTTGTGAGTGTTGTGACTGTTGTGACTGTTGTGACTGTTGTGACTGTTGTAGGTCTGTTGTGACTGTTGTGACTGTTGTGACTGTTGTGAGTGTTGTGACTGTTGTGTCTGTTGTGACTGTTGTGTCTGTTGTGACTTTAGTGACTTTAGTGAATGTTGTGACTGTTTCACCAACAACATCATTATTATAAACACATCTGTTCATGTTTGTGTTCATGTTTGTGTTCATGTTTGTGTTTGCAAACATGAACAATATCAAGTAGAATATAAGCAGGTGTATGATCTCATATAAACTTACATTTCAACATATTTTAAAACTTCCAGATGATTGTGAGACATGTTTACTACTAAATACTACCAATGATTTCTGGTCTAAAGAAGTTACATGAGCTTTTATGTTCACTCTGTTTATGTTTATTTAACTATTAAATGTTTTACTTCATGAAACAAATCATCAAATATGAAAAATTAAATCATTTTATATTATAAAAGTTAGAAACGTGTCGTTTATTCAAATCCATCATCAAAGCCTGTCAATCTATGATCATCGTCTGTTGATTAATACTTTGATAGAGAAACTTACATCTGATCAACATATTTGTTCAACATTTACACGTCACATGATCATCTTTTCTTTATTTTGGTGCTTAAAAGATCAAAATCATGAATAACTAGTTTCTTCAAGGCCTTATTTAAGGTCATGTGACCTTGTCAAGGTCAAATGTCTTGTCCAGGCTCTTCAGCTTCAGCAGACATTTCTCTCGAGATGTTCCCCGGCCAGATGAGAGTCAGAGTGGGTCTGACCCTGGTCTCCTCCTGATGGAGCATGAACTTCACACCAGTGAGGCGTTCAGGAGACACTCGGGTCAGATGTTCACCTCGACAGACTCATCTTTGAACCAGCAATTATTCAAGTTCTTGACAACCTTCATGAAGCCAACAATCAATCACTCAATCAATCAATCAATCAATCAATCAATCAATCAATCAATCAATCAATCAATCAATCAATCAATCAATCAATCAACCAACCACTCACTCACTCACTCACTCACTCACTCACTCACTCACTCACTCACTCACTCACTCACTCACTCACTCACTCACTCACTCACTCACTCACTCACTCACTCACTCACTCACTCACTCACTCACTCACTCACTCACTCACTCAACATACTTGATTGATCTCCATAGAGAACTTCACCAGAACATGTGAGGAGCATGTATGTGAACATGGAAGAGACGTGATGAAGACGTGAGGAAATAAAAGTGTAGCTAAAGAGTGTTGTGTTAAATAAATGTGTGTCGTTGTGCGTCACATGTAAACGTGTGCGACTCACGAGGATTTTCTCTTTCAACACTCCATCGCTGACACTGAGAAATGGGGACTTTTTGACTGATTGAATTTCTTCTCTTCCCAGAGTTCAGGACAATCTCTCTGGACTCGAGTGGATTCGTTAACGACTCGCCGACTGTCGCCCGGAGGCCGTTTTACCTGAACCTCCGAGGAGCCCATGAAACGATCGTCTGGTCTCGGGATTGACGGCAAACACTGTTTGATGTGAGCCACAGAGAAGCTCCGACAAACATCTACTGTGGATGAGACTCACCTCCACACCCGTGTCCTCGGCTCCCGCCCGGGCCACCGTGGGGACGCTCCTGGTCTGGGCCCGGATGTAGCACCTCTGATGTTCTGCGAACCGGATCCCAGTGATTCCCTTTGAACAGACAGAAGCAGAGAAGTCTGAGGAACGACTCCACATGTTTCATTTATCGACTCCTGTGATGTGCATAAGCACCGCGGCCATCGTGTTTCCTGCTGATTATCAAAGATCCTCAGCTCATCATGAAGATATTTGATCTTCCCCGACGCAGATGTGAAAGTGACGACACCTTCCACTCCCAGGGATCAAGACAGGAAGTGCACGTGACAGAAGTCCTGCTCAAACATGGTTTTAATTAAAGATCATTTACTGAGAAACTATTGGATGTTTAGTCCTGATGATCCTGATGAAGACTTGAAGGTTCCTCGTGACGCTGGTTCTGGTTCTGAAGCAACAGTTGCTTAAAGAGCTTTGGACGCATTTGAACCAGTTCAAGGTTAAAACTTCAACATGTTGATTATTAATCTGTTCTTTTAAGAGACAAACATGTTTGTTTATTTTAATGTAGCGACCGGAGCTCAGTCGTCGTCATCTTCGTCCAAAAAGACTCTTAACAACATCTAAACACCTTCATGAGTAACGTCTGTTGTTGAAGCTCCACGTGAAGAATTGATCAGAAGAAACTTAAATAAGTTTATAACTTTAAAGAATAACAACATAGAGCAGAAGTTCTTTGATGTCGACTGTCTTCACTGGTGTTTGTTGCTCTTTAAACGTCTCAACTGCTGAACTGGTGACGATAAAAACGTGTTGAATCATTTATTATTTGAAGCCCAGACTCGTCTTATTTCTCCTCCTGGACAACAAATGAAACTTGAGTCTAAATAAAATACATTTCGATTCGATCTTCATGTTGATGTTTGATGCAGGAAACGAGTGATAAAAGTAAAAAAAATCTACAGAATCAAACATTTTTTTGACGTCAAAAGGGTCAATGTGGTGTAAATGGATTCATATCAACAGATCATGTGACTGATGACATCATCGCTCTCACCAACACTTGACACGTGATTCATTTGAGTCTCAAGATCATCAACAGATTTGATTCGGATCAGAATCAAGAGTCTCGAGTCACACGTCTGTCAACACCAGCGCTCGAGAGTCGCTCTCTTCACGACCCTTGACCTCTCAAGGACTCTTGTCTCTCACGTCTGAGACGGAGATCATGGTGACAGATGATGTCACGTGTCGCTCTCCAGGCCCGTCAGGATCTCCAGGCCCGTCAGGATCTCCAGGCCTGTCAGGATCTCCAGGCCCATCAGGATCTCCAAGCCCGTCAGGATCTCCAGGCCCGTCAGGATCTCCAGGCCCGTCAGGATCTCCAGGCCCGTCAGGATCTCCAGGCCCATCAGGATCTCCAAGCCCGTCAGGATCTCCAGGCCCGTCAGGATCTCCAGGCCCGTCAGGATCTCCAGGCCCGTCAGGATCTCCAGGCCCGTCAGGATCTCCAGACCTGTCAGGATCTCCAGGCCCGTCAGGATCTCCAGGCCCGTCAGGATATCCAGGCCCGTCAGGATATCCAGGCCCGTCAAGATCTCCAGACCCGTCAGGATCTCCAGGCCCGTCAGGATCTCCAGACCCGTCAGGATCTCCAGGCCCGTCAGGCTCGGAGCGTGAAACTGGACCTGATTCAATCACATGGTGATTACAGTGATGGACATCTTTGAAGCACCTGCTCGTCCAGCGGCCTCAGAGAAACATGTTGGCGTCGCCTCATCCTGATGACTTTTAATTCGCTGCTGCGAGGAGGAGAGCGAGGAGATCCGGTGATGAGGGCGGTCGAGCAGAAAATGAGGACGTGGACGACGACAAACATCATTATGTTCCAACATCTACATGGACTCGCATGAAAAACCTGCACAATCTTCTTTCATTTGACACAGAAGCTCCTCGAGTGTCGTCCATGTTTCCATCAACATGTTCCATCAAACCTTCAGAGGCTGATTCTCCAGGACTCGAGTGAGCAGGAGAAACAGAATCTAGAACTTTGAATGCGAAACATTTTATTTAGGTTTTGTGCAGCTTTCTGGAAAACAAAACATGTTTCTGTTACAAACTGCCAGAGAGAAGTGAGTCTTAACAACAGCTTTAGCTTCAAAAATGTCAGCATTATTTTTCTATTCATTGAAGCGACTTCTATCTTCATTGAAATATTTTTTTATTGAAAACAATTTTTGATTTAATTTTGTTTATAATGCTTTTGTATTTAAGCATTTTTTCTTCATTTTTTCTTCAGTCAAGATGGCTGACTTGCTAGAGAAGCTAAATGCTAACGGCTACACTGACAAACATCTCGACAAAAACAACGACATTAATGCTGTGTCTCAAACATACTTCTCTTAGTATACTAGAAGTTAGTATCATCAGGATAGTGTACGTACTAACTAGTAACTAATCCTCCACAGATAGTATGTCTCAAACATACTTCTCTTAGTACACTAGAAGTTAGTATCATCAGGATAGTGTACGTACTAACTAGTAACTAATCCTCCACAGATAGTATGTCTCAAACATACTTCTCTTAGTATACTAGAAGTTAGTATCATCAGGATAGTGTACGTACTAACTAGTAACTAATCCTCCACAGATAGTATGTCTCAAACATACTTCTCTTAGTATACTAGAAGTTAGTATCATCAGGATAGTGTACGTACTAACTAGTAACTAATCCTCCACAGATAGTATGTCTCAAACATACTTCTCTTAGTATACTAGAAGTTAGTATCATCAGGATAGTGTACGTACTAACTAGTAACTAATCCTCCACAGATAGTATGTCTCAAACATACTTCTCTTAGTGTACTAGAAGTTAGTATCATCAGGATAGTGTACGTACTAACTAGTAACTAATCCTCCACAGATAGTATGTCTCAAACATACTTCTCTTAGTATACTAGAAGTTAGTATCATCAGGATAGTGTACGTACTAACTAGTAACTAATCCTCCACAGATAGTATGTCTCAAACATACTTCTCTTAGTATACTAGAAGTTAGTATGCATCAGGATAGTGTACGTACTAACTAGTAACTAATCCTCCACAGATAGTATGTCTCAAACATACTTCTCTTAGTATACTAGAAGTTAGTATCATCAGGATAGTGTACGTACTAACTAGTAACTAATCCTCCACAGATAGTTTGTCTCAAATCAAACTCTGCTGCTACACACTAACAGGAAATGATGCGACAGCTTCTTCTTCTACTACTATTTAACGATGGTTTCAACCAGCTGGAGGAACACTAGCGACACCTGCTGGCAGCACATTTTGCAAGTTAGGAAAAAGAAATAAAGAATCGAAATATTCGCGAGATATTTAAGCTGGTATCAGCACCGAAGACGTGTTTATCCTCCTACTGCTGCTGAAAATACACCTGTAATTATATGAATATATATATATATATATATATATATATATATATATATATATATATATATAGTTAAGTTACATCATATATACATATATATATATATATATATATATTTATATATATGACGTAAGTTCCGTTTACAACGTCACTAAGATGGAGCTGTTTAGTGTAGAAAGTGTCCATCGATTCATACTCAGTTTTGTGGGCGTTTTAGTAACAATCTAGTGTGTATGGAGCACTAACTACATTCACATACTAAGAATTGAGACGCACTTACGCACTAAAAATACTAACTTTGAGTACACAAGTATGATTTGAGACACAGCATAAGTCTCTTTAACATCCACGATCTCGTCTGTTGAAGCTTCTTCATCGTGTCGATTGACTTCACTTTCATGATCCACGTCGTTCCAGAACTAAGGTAAGGTAAGGTAAGGTAAGGTAAGGTAAGGTAAGGTAAAACTTTATTATTTCACCTCATTCATGATAAATCAATCACATCTTGAATCTCTGATAGTTTTTCTGTTTTAAATAACAACATATTCTTTATGTATTTCATCCACAAAAGCAAACAAACAAATAAAGACATTAATATTGTTTCACTCATTAAGACCTGGTGTCGTTTTAAAGGTAAATGTTATTGACTCGTAATAATCATGTGTTGACGAAGCTTCATGAAACATTATGACAGGTCAGTAGGTGGCGCTCTCAGATATAAGGTTTCAATAGAATAGTTGTTTAAATCAATAAGTTATGGAGCAGAGAGCGACACCTAGAGGACAATAATGAAACTGTTTCATGAAGCTTCACCAACACATCACCAGCTAAAATGGCGTCGATTGTTGATCTTTTCGTTTTCGTCATGAAACCAACATGAGAAAGAAAAGATCTTCCACCAGTTCTTCTTGAATAACATCCTCATAAGAAGAGTTTCATGAAGGACTCGATACTTGAGTAAATGAATCATATCTTAACATTTATAGTTGATCGTATCTTTCCTTTTGACACAGTTTAACTTTAACATTTAGCTCCATTAGAATAAAATACAACTTGCTTTCCTTTCATAAACTCTTGTGCAAATGTTGTTTTCCATAAACCGACTGCAGATGTGTTTATAATTCTGCTCTGAGAGGCGGAACGACAAAATGCTGGTTTTACACTCGACCTGCCAGTGCCAGCAGTGGGTTTCATCAGAGGCTGCAATAGTTCTCCCTGAAGTTCTGGCTTAACAAAATACTCTAAAGGATTTGTGGGAGGACGAGCGCTGCAGGGAATATACGCTTCTTCCGTTTTATTTGGTCTGGAGAGAAAACACGCCGCAGAAGCTGCAGCATCGGAATCGTTCGCCTTCTCTTCTCCCGTCTGACCAGAGCTCGCGCGGCTAAAGGTGATCCAGAATAAAAACCACATCAAGTTCTGCAGAACAACATGTTCGGGAGGAACTTAGAGTCCAGAGACTTCATGTTGCAGCGAAGGAGACACGACGAGTCTTCGAGACTCGTTTTTAACTTGAACACTGAACAACAGATCATGTAGAAATGTTTACTGTCAAATGTATCTATTCAAGGTCATGACAAATCTTTTTTTTTTCTATTTTGAGAACATTTTGCAACAGCAACAGTAAACATGTAGAATTTAAACAAGTGTTTTGTTCGTGTGGATCCAGTTAGTAAAAAAAAACGATATATATATATATATACATATATATGAGTATATGATCCACAATAAATGAGGCGTATCTAATTTTATTATGTGATTAATTTGATTATATTTCATACACATGATTATAATTATTATTATTATAATACTAATAATTAGCTTTTATTATACATTTTATTATTCTCAATCTTAGTAAATCAGAAACAACCTGTGGTTCAGCCCGATCTTAAAGTGACACCTTCAGTCATTATTGTCATTTTCATCAATATGTTCTTTAAATATATCATCAATATGTTCTTTAAATATATCATCAATATGTTCTTTAAATATATCATAAATATGTTCTTTAAATATATCTTCATATGTTCTATCAATATGTTCTTTAAATATATCTTCAATATGTTCTTTAAATATATCATCAATATGTTCTTTAAATATATCATCAATATGTTCTTTAAATATATCTTCAATATGTTCTTTAAATATATCATCAATATGTTCTTTAAATATATCATCAATATGTTCTTTAAATATATCATCAATATGTTCTTTAAATATATAATCAATATGTTCTTTAAATGTATCTTCAATATGTTCTTTAAATATATCATCAATATGTTCTTTAAATGTATCTTCAATATGTTCTTTAAATATATCATCAATATGTTCTTTAAATATATCATCAATATGTTCTTTAAATATATCATCAATATGTTCTTTAAATGTATCTTCAATATGTTCTTTAAATATATCATCAATATGTTCTTTAAATGTATCTTCAATATGTTCTTTAAATATATCTTCAATATGTTCTTTAAATATATCATCAATATGTTCTTTAAATATATCATCAATATGTTCTTTAAATATATCATCAATATGTTCTTTAAATATATCTTCAATATGTTCTTTAAATGTATCTTCAATATTTTCTTTAAATATATCTTCAATATGTTCTTTAAATATATCATCAATATGTTCTTTAAATATATCATCAATATGTTCTTTAAATATATCTTCAATATGTTCTTTAAATATATCTTCAATATGTTCTTTAAATATTTCCTGTATAAGGTCCTCAGTGACTCTCAGGCTCGTGTCGTTGCAACAAAGACTGAATCTCAACATGTTCCTTTAATTGGATTTTCAAACACTTTAATCTCATCTGCAGGTCGTTGACATTTCGTTCCATAGAAAGTGTGACAGATTTTCCTGCATTAGATCATAGACGATGCTTTCAGACGATAAACCTTGAACAACAACATGTTCCGACATATTTACACTAAACTGATCAACAAGAAGCTTCAGAACGACAGTCGAGACGATCGATCAATAGATTTGACAAGAATTGATTCACAAACATTAGCAAATGATTCCATGAATGAATGAATGAATGAACATCTACACACGACTATGATGTGTCGGTGAAGCTTCATGAAACATCATGTCAGGTCAGTAGGTGGCGCTCTCACTTTAAAATGATGTTTCAATAGAATGTTTGTTTAAATCAATAGATTCTCGAGCAGAGAGCGACACCTAGAGGACGATTATGAAAGTGTGTCATGAAGCTTCACCAACACATCTGTTAGATTAAAATGATTGTACACTATAAGTATACGCCATACTTCAATTAATGCTAAAAGATCATCACTCACTCTGGATTGTTCATCTTTCTCCACGAAGCGAAGCATAAGAACCAGAACCGGAACGGAACCGACTCCGTGTTTGGATCGTTTTACATCACTAGCTCTGCTGTTAGAAGCTTCAAGGTCACACATGTATCAGAGAAACATTATGACCCCTGCTGGAGGTCACACATGTCAAGGTCACACATGTATCAGAGGAACATTATGACCCCTGCTGGAGGTCACACATGTCAAGGTCACACATGTATCAGAGGAACATTATGACCCCTGCTGGAGGTCACACATGTCAAGGTCACACATGTATCAGAGGAACATTATGACCCCTGCTGGAGGTCACACATGTCAAGGTCACACATGTATCAGAGGAACATTATGACCCCTGCTGGAGGTCACAGATGTCAAGGTCACACATGTATCACAGAAACATTAGGACCCCTGCTGGAGGTCACACATGTCAAGGTCACACATGTATCAGAGGAACATTATGACCCCTGCTGGAGGTCACAGATGTCAAGGTCACACATGTATCAGAGGAACATTTGACCCCTCGGAGGTCACACATCAGGATTATGACCCCTGCTGGAGGTCACAGATGTCAAGGTCACACATGTATCAGAGAAACATTATGACCCCTGCTGGAGGTCACAGATGTCAAGGTCACACATGTATCAGAGAAACATTAGGACCCCTGCTGGAGGTCACACATGTCAAGGTCAGAGCTTCTAAAGATTCTCTGGACAGATTGAATCCCGACATGAAGGAAGGAGTCATTAGAGTCGTTACTACATTATTACTGTTTCTGTGAACGATCGTGAAGCTTCGACTCGAGGAACTTACGACCATCAGCTCCGACGCATTGATTCAAATTTCCATTTTCCACTCGGATTATAAATGTTCTGCTTTTAACGTGAAACAAATTCCTCATGAAATTAAACCTCAAACCTAATCTTGTCTTTCCTCGGCTGGAGTCGACAAAAATCAATTGACATTAAGATGACGTGAGAAAAAAAGTCAGGATTCTATTTTTAAACCTGAATCAACTTCTCCAGGAGTCGACGAGGAGACCATCGTGATGTTTCTGTTTCCACAGAAGATGATGAAGGAACACATTTGTGTAGAACATCTTAATGAAGCTTTCAAAGCCTCGGTGAACGAGTGAGTCACGACTGAGAAGAAACATGAAGGAAGAAGAAAGAATGAAGAACAGAAGCTTCCGTTTAAATCCTCCCTCTGGTTGGATCTGATCCAAATGACCATCTGGATCCAAGAATATTTTGAGGATCTGTTACTCTATGGTTCTGCCACAGTCTCACGTTCTTGCACAATTACTGTGTGTTGTGCAGGTTGTGTAACCGTTGTGTGAACACATTAATTTTGTTGTGGTGAATGTTTTAAATGTGTGTAATTGATGTTAATGAAGTCTGAGGAAGAACAAACGAACAAAAGTTAGAAGTGAAAGAACATGAAGAAAAGAAGACGAGGAAGAACAAAGTGACAGAAGAATCTCAGGTTCATCAACATATAAGACGTCAAATAGAATAAAATAATGAATCAACAACAAAACAGATCAAATTGTTAAAAATATTCTGTAAATAAATCAATCAATTTTTTTCTTACATTTAATTATATTTTTGACTTTAATTCAATCATTTGTATATTAAAAGGTTGAATTTGTTTTTATTGAATAATTTAACAAATTGAATAATTTAACAAATTGAATAATTTAACAAATTGAATAATTTCTCTATATTTTATTTGCATAAAAAACTAATATTCAATCACGTGATTCGAGACACGATTGGCTGAAAGTTTGATCCAGTAGTTCTGTTGGTTTTGTGTGTTGAGTCTAGTTTGACGTTTTTATTCATTAAAATACTGTAAAATGTTTTCAATTATTTAAATTTATCTTTGAATAATTAGAAAAATTATAGTCGACAGTGAATTAAAAAATCATTCATTTAAATACAATTCGAGAAAAATACATGTTGAATTAAAATTGTGATGATACTGGTAACACAATTGTGTTGTTCTTGTGATGACACTGGTAACACAATTGTGTTGTTCTTGTGATGACACTGATAACACAATTGTGTTGTTCTTGTGATGACTCTGGTAACACAATTGTGTTGTTCTTGTGATGACTCTGATAACACAATTGTGTTGTTCTTGTGATGACACTGATAACACAATTGTGTTGTTCTTGTGATTACTCTGGTAACACAATTGTGTTGTTCTTGTGATGACACTGATAACACAATTGTGTTGTTCTTGTGATGATACTGGTAACACAATTGTGTTGTTCTTGTGATGATACTGGTAACACAATTGTGTTGTTCTTGTGATGATACTGGTAACACAATTGTGTTGTTCTTGTGATGACACTGATAACACAATTGTGTTGTTCTTGTGATGACTCTGGTAACAATTGTGTTGTTCTGTGATGACACTGATAACACAATTGTGTTGTTCTTGTGATGACACTGATAACACAATTGTGTTGTTCTTGTGATGACTCTGACAATACAATTGTGTTGTTCTTGTGATGACACTGATAACACAATTGTGTTGTTCTTGTGATGACACTGGTAACACAATTGTGTTGTTCTTGTGATGACACTGATAACACAATTGTGTTGTTCTTGTGATGACACTGATAACACAATTGTGTTGTTCTTGTGATGACACTGATAACACAATTGTGTTGTTCTTGTGATGAATGGAATCTTCAGGTGAGACTTTTCTTGTACTTGTCGACATAATTGTGATGAGTGTGTTTTCTTTCTCAAATGACTCTTGATTCTTCGTCAGGATGTTTTTCTTTTGAATTCATCATCATTTACTTGAAACCAGACTGAGAAGAAGTCGAGTTCCTCCCAGAGCTGAGCCTGATGAAGATGAACTTCTCTTTGTCGTCGAGCTGAAAAGAAACTTCTTTCATTTCTCAAACTAGTTCCATCATGTTGGTCATGTTGCTGTGAATGAGAAGCAGGTCAATGTCTTCTCTTCACACTAAAGATTCTTCTTCATCTCCAGGTCCAACAATGAGAGTCTGAGGCTCGTCCTCGTCACTGAGAATAATGAAGGAGATCCAGTCGAGCAACAACCTCCTGCTCTGACGCTGGAGCCTCCACAACATCATGAAAGGTACGTTAATGACTTCTGCTGCAAACAAAATGAGTCTCGAGGAAACAAACAGAAGCTTCTCCGCGGAGATGAAACCAGTGTAGGAACGAGAGGCTGCAGAGAAAGACAAATAGTTTCTTCTGCGCTCAGTTAAACACACAAACATCTCAGTGCAGCCACTGTTGGAACAAACAGGTTCATTTCCTGCTCAGTTTATGAAGATGGAATCAAATCTTCTCTCAGTCTCTGTGTTGATCTTCTGGACCAGGAGTCACATGTTGTCTCTGAGAAGCTTCCACACGTTTAACGATCATTAAATCTGACATATTTCTGCTTTAAAACCTCAGTTATTGTTGTTGTTGTTGTTGTTGTTATTCAATCACTGACCTTCACTTCTACTGTCGTGTCTCGTATGTCCTGAGATGAAAACTCTTCAGTCAGAGACTTTCAGGGATTCAACATAGATGCATGTTTAACATGTATGTTTAACATGTTTGTTCAACATAGATGCATGTTTAACATGTATGTTTAACATGTTTGTTCAACATAGATGCATGTTTAAAAATGTTTAAACATGTATGTTTAACATGTATGTTTGTTCAACATAGATGCATGTTTAATATGTTTGTTCAACATAGATGCATGTTTAACATGTATGTTTAACATGTTTGTTCAACATAGATGCATGTTTACATGTGTTTATTTTTTCAACATAATGTATGTTTAATATGTTTGTTCAACATAGATGCATGTTTAACATGTATGTTTAACATGTTTGTTCAACATGTTTGTTCAACATAGATGCATGTTTAACATGTATGTTTAACATGTTTGTTCAACATAGATGCATGTTTAACATGTATGTTTAACATGTTTGTTCAACATAGATGCATGTTTTATTTTTTTTTTCCAATTAACATGTTTGTTCAACATAGATGCATGTTTAATATGTTTGTTCAACATAGATGCATGTTTAATATGTTTGTTCAACATAGATGCATGTTTAACATGTATGTTTAACATGTTTGTTCAACAATAGATGCATGTTTAACATGTATGTTTAACATGTTTGTTCAACATAGATGCATGTTTAATATGTTTGTTCAACATAGATGCATGTTTAACATGTATGTTTAACATGTTTGTTCAACATAGATGCATGTTTAACATGTATGTTTAACATGTTTGTTCAACATAGATGCATGTTTAACATGTATGTTTAACATGTTTGTTCAACATAGATGCATGTTTAATATGTTTGTTCAACATAGATGCATGTTTAACATGTATGTTTAACATGTTTGTTCAACATAGATGCATGTTTAACATGTATGTTTAACATGCATCTATGTTGAACAAACATGTATGTTCAACATACGTGTTAAACATGCATCTCTGTTGAACATGCACATGTATGTTCAACATACGTGTTAAACATGCATCTCTGTTGAACATGCACATGTATGTTCCTAGGTATGAGGAACCTGCTGAAGTTCTCATCAAGCTAACATTGAACTGAAAACCAACTCGACGACGTTTCAAACTCACGTTGCTGAAGTCGTGCACCTCGACCACCTCCTGGCTTCCGTTCCCCATCCTGAAGACCTCCACGCGCTGGACCGGGTCGATCTCCATGGTGCTGTCCGTCTCCACGCCGTCCACCAGCGCCGTGTAGTGAAGGTCATAGACCTGAGGAGACCAGACTGGGGTCAGATGAAGAGTTCCAACTGTGACCACGAGAGATCTTTGAGTGATGGAAACACAATCACGGAGAACGATGGAGCAGGAAATCACTTCCTCGTCCGAGACTCAACAATCACCGACGTGCTCGAAGATTGCAGGGAAAGTGAAGGAAATGTTGGAAACAATAAAAGAAGAGATTGTTAAAGATGGAACACAAACATGTGGAAAAAGCTTTTTAAACCATCAAACTTCAAATCAACGCCAGGAAAATGGAATTATTCTGTTAGAAATGTAATCAACTGGCGACTCGAGAGAATCTACAAACATTTCATTCACGAGCAGAAGAAGAAAAACACTTTGATTTAATCCATCCCTGAAAACAAAGAAGTTCATGTAGAGACGTGACGTTCGAACATCATTCCAGTCATTATTAGATGTTTCTGTCGACAGACGTGAAAACTTACAAGATATTTAACAGCATTTTATACATGGACGCACACGTGAGAGACGTCAACACAAACCAACAAACCAACAATGAAAACAAACTCAATTTGAGATGAAG
Organism: Callionymus lyra; assembly: GCA_016630915.1. Taxonomy (NCBI): domain Eukaryota; kingdom Metazoa; phylum Chordata; class Actinopteri; order Syngnathiformes; family Callionymidae; genus Callionymus; species Callionymus lyra. The sequence goes on from JACEEU010000687.1 coordinate 25,642,800, forward strand.
CTTGTTCAGAAAATAATACAAAAGATGGTCAAAAAAAGAAGAAAAAAAGGAGCTTTAATTCATTTTCTATAGACTTTGTTTCACGTAAAATAAATGCTCAAAATAATTCAAACAATCTATTTACGTTATACTTAGAGTTAAGCTAGTGATATAATAATAATAACAACAACAACAATTACAACAACAACAATAAACAACCACAACAACAGAAACAATATAAATATAAATTACACACTTACTTACTAATAATAATATAAATTGAAAAATAATAAAAATAGTGTAAAACATTTTAATTTGAACAACAACTTTGTGCTCAGAGACTGTTTTTCTTTTGACCAGAAGATAAAACACAAACTGACTCAACAACAGTCTTTATCTTAAACAAATGTACTCACGTGTTATTAAAGGGCGTCAGTGAAACGTTCTTGCAGTTACACGAGTAAAACACCAGAGGCCGCCAGAAACACTATCTTAGATCTTACTTATTGAGTCTTTAACAACATAAATACAGAATAAGAAGCATTTTTTAATCGTTTAACTACAGACCAATGCGTCTTTGAACATCTTAGAAAAAAAACATTAGAATGGAAAACCAATTTCATGAAGAATCATTAGAAATCTGAAAAAAAGTATTAGATACAAAACACGTGTTTTTTTATGGGACGAGAAACTTTGCTGCAACAATAGAAGTGTGTTGTTCTATTGGATTTCTGTTCAAGTCAATGATTTGATAATGAAGTTCAACAGTTGAAGGTTGAACCATGAAGAAGGAAACTCATGGACGTGTGTCGGCAGAAGAAGCTCCTGAGCTTCACTGTTGCCTCGGCGTTGTTTATGGAGAAGCGACGCTCTGTTCTCGACACGCATGGGTGGCTGTTAAAACTCGCGTCTGGAAAATGATTCATGCCCAGCAGCTGAAAATATGCTATTAATATTTATGTGCGGCTTGTGTTATGATGAGAAATATATTGCTGAGTTCATCTTCATCTGTCTCAGCGGCAAATCAGAGCCTGGCAATGAGACGCATGATTAATGAATACATTGGGATGGGAGTCCATCAGGATTTATATCCTTCATCAGAAACATCTCAGCGTCCTCCAGCTCACCACCACTAAATTACCTCTTCTATTCTCTTCCCCACACGCTCTGCATTCGCTCGTCCCACAGACACAAATTGCTTCTTTCTTTGGGTTGAGGAGAGTAATAACTATCAGATGGGGTGTAATTCTTAATGGAATATCAGTGTAGGGACGGGCCAGGAGCATAAATCTTCGTTAAGGTGGGTCACAGACGGATCGCCGGCTGAGGAAAGTCGCAGCTAAAACCTGGTGCAGAAGCCAAATGAAGATGAGCCTCCAGTGGAAGTGTCAATTGAGCAGTTATGGATCAGATCGCGGCTGTTAAACAGTCTGAGAGTCTGGGAGCGGAATTAAAGTTATATTTTAGCATTTCTTTTATGTTAACATAAAGAGGAACGAGCGATGGATTCCGGAGGCCGCATTGATTTATACTCAAACGGTGAATTGCATTTTCAGCGGGCGATCGTTTGTGGAGAAACTCCTGCAGCGACGCTGTGAACAGGTTGAAACGATCGTGGACGACAACAGGTGGACTTGGATGAGTGAAGCCGTGACCGTCGTCCTGAGAACCCTCGACATGTCTGGTGACGACGGTGGCTCCCAGGGGCCAAATTCAAACCTTTAAATTCAAAATATTCTGCTGCTCACGTGAACGTTCTCGGCCACATGACCAGAAAATGCACTGAGAGTTAATTGGCTTCACAGACGACAGCGAACAGGATGAAAAGGGCAACATGTGGGTAAAAAACCTCCAATTTACTTTACAACGTCTCAGAAATGTCACTTACTGTGGCCACGAGGCTGCACCAGAGACTCCACTCGTGTCTCCACAACCATTTATTCAAGTCACACGTTTTTCTGAGCTCAGATGGTTTCGACAAAAGGACCAACAGGTTCTTCATCAAACTAAAAAAGCAGCAAATGTTTCACATCAAAGAACAACCAGGTTTAAATAACGACTGATGTCATCGTTGATATGATTCACTCTCTTAAAGCTCCTCACACCCCAGAGTCTGAACAGTCGGTACTTGTTCTGTAAACAAAGGTACTCACGTGTAATAAAAGGGCTTCAGTGAAACGTTCTTGCAGTTGCACTATTCAAACACTAGGTGCCAGAAACAAGATCTTAGATCCTACTTATTGAGTCTTTAATAGCATAATTAGGGAATTAAAAGTATTTCAAGCCATGACTCTTTCAAAATCTTACAAAAACAACATTAAAAAGGAAAAAATAACCACAAAAGTTAGATACAAATATATTTACAGTATGTTTTTTTCTCAGCAGATGATTGATATGAAAGAACGACGTGTTCATGCGTCTGATGTCGTCGTGAACATCTTTCACTCTTTAAAAGCTCCTCACACACGAGACTGAGCCACACAGTTACACAACCCGTCTACACAACAAGTCACAGACACACACACATGAACTGCATGTTCTTGTTAATAAGTCGACGATCATTCGGTGAGAATTGTGAGTTAAGGATGAACATGATGGTGAAGGTTCATGTTCCAGATGATGATCTAAAGACTGATACACTCAACATTCATTTGTTGTATTTGTTTCAAACACAAACTCACTGACTAGTGAAATATTGTTGTGTTTTCACAGTTTTACGAGAGTTAACATCATTATCTTGGTATTATTGTTGATTTGTTAACACTAACTTTCAGTCGCACACTCGCTCGTAGACACACTTTAGTTTAAGAAGTGTGTGTCGACACCTGAGCAGAAGCCACAGGTGAGAAGGAAGTGATGAAAGAAAAGATGCTGAGAAGTGAAGATGAGTCGATGATAAAAGTTCAGAGTCATCGACACCAGACACACATCAAATCACAAAACTCTCGACTCGAGTGACGATCGACGGACGCTTGACTTCTCAGTGTAGGCGGGAAATAGTTGAAGTGTCGACTGTGAAGGTAATGGATCCAATGATGTCGACGATCAACATTCATTCTGACAATAATAAAGTGTTACTATGGCGACGTTATTAGAACTCTTACTTTCATGAATGTATTTGAATATTTCTGGAGTTAAATCAAGGAATATAAATGAAACCAAATATCTCTGGTGTTGTCAGAACTATGTGTTTTAATCAACAATACACAAGTGCATTGTGGGACATCAACGACAAGTTCTGTCTTTTTTAAGCGTTTTAGATCAATCACTTTGTTGGTCAGAGTTTATTCTATATAAACACAACATTTGTAACGTATCTACTATATTGAAACTGTTGCAGGCGATACAAACTTTTAAATAATGTACCAGAGCTTGAGGTGAACGATGAAGAAACGTGTAAAATAAAGAACAAAAGATCTTTACATTAAACTAAACTCAATCCATGTTATCTGTCAACTGTACAACAACACAACAACACACATGGTGTTGACGCTGCAGATGAAATACATGTTTGGTTGTAACTATGGATGAAAACATAGAAACATCAACAACATCTCCGTTCAAAACACTGAAATCTGGTTCAGAAATCACTGATGTCACCATAGTTACGTCACTGATCTGAGGAAACACCTTTACTTCTACACAACAACCACTGTTGACTCTGCAAAATACACAATCAGTCACAACAGTGTGTACAGAGAACACACAGACACACACACTGACACTCACTGAATTCATCTACTGTCAATCATGATGACATCATCCTCTCAACACTGTCATCAGTGAGCAGATGAAGCACCAATGCTCCTCCCATGATGCAACACTCATAGACTCAGGGACTCATTTATTCCTTGTGTTATTATATTGTTCAATTGTGAGTTTGAGGGCAGGAGTGAAAGTATCTTGATGTTCTATGTTAGTCTTTGTATCTTTGATCTTTATCTTTAGACTTAGATTGTATCATCTTGTTCTTTCTCTTTATTTCTCTTTCTTCTTATTTTATTTTTATGAATAATTGCTGTATTGTTGTGTCTAATTGGAAAAAAACAATTTCCTGAAGGAGACCTCCTGAGGATCAATAAAGTTCTCCCTAACCTAAGCTAACTTCTGCTTCTTCTCAAACAAACACACAAAGGTTATTGATCAGATGACATCATCACAGGAACCTCAGGTGAGGACGACCATCTACATCATCGAAGAAGGTTGTTGGATCCAGTGGTCCGGTGGAACCTCTGAGACTCACAGAGATGTTACATCATCTTCAGCTCCTGAACATCTCACACGTCCTCCACTCTCTCTCCGTCATCAGTGGCTTCCTCTCCCTCGATGGTCGACATGTCGTTTCTACTTCTCTTGCCGTCGCAGTTTCAGCCGAGAATCCCTGTCGTCGCTGATCATCGTCTCTGCAGAAACTCTGTGGTTTGACAGTGAGTTTCCAAGAGTTTCTCGTCAGCGTGAGACGTTTCCAACTGTGACGTCTTCCACGCAACAGGTGAAGTTCAGCCTGGACTCCCTGATGCTTCAGGTGCTCGCGTGGAAGACGTGTTTTGGTGAAGGTGGGAAACGGTTGATTTAAGTGTCGATGAAAGTGATTCTGCAGAAGCTTCTCTTCTTCTCACGTTTGTGTCGACATCTTCTCTCGCGACGCACGTCTGAGCTTCCAAACAACATGGACGCCATCAGGTCCGCGGGCGCGATAGGAAGCGGCAGCCGAGCGAACCCGCAGGATGTTTTTTTTCGTGGCGCCCGAAGACATTAAGCAAAGGTCAGAGCGACGGCGTCACAGGTGAGCGGCTGCTGTGTATGTGCGGCGGAGCGCAGACGGCGTGCAGACGTGGCGTCGGAACGACAGCCACGATGATGACAATATGTCCTCGTATTTGTCCTTGAGGGCCGCGAGATAGAGGCTCAGTCGAGCGCAACGAGACGGCTGTCACTCACGGCGGCGGCGCTGGCAGTAGCGGCGGTGGGTGGAAGGCTGGCGGGCGTGGGTGGAGGTGGTTCAGGGGCCACGCGGCACAGAGGCTCCCCGGGGAGCCACAGGCAGCCTCGTGATGGATGGAGGTGCAGAGCAGCCTCGACACCAGCATCTCTCGCTCTCACGCTCCACCA
>JACEEU010000687.1:25652890-25727890 GCA_016630915.1 Callionymus lyra
GAACTTTATCATCAACAATCACCAGAGTTTGACTTTTGTCCACATTTAGCTTCAAAGTGTTTTCACTCATTGTTTGATTTCTAGCAACACTTGACTAAGTTCAGCCTCTGATCAGTTGATCAACAGTAGATCTGGATGTCATCAGCAAACATGTGGAAGAAACATCAGGATTTGACCAGAGGAAGAAACAATAAAGGACCCAGAACAGAACCTTGAGGGACTCCACACAACAGATCTGCCGATTGAGACCTCATTTGATTGACAGATACACTGAAACAGAAAGGTATGAGGACTGAGCACTGGAACACAGACCCAGTCAAACATTCTTCATCCCTCAGTCTTCAGGATCTGGTTCAACTGTGTCAAAGGCTGACGACAGATCCAACAGAACCAGAACAACATGATGTCACTGGACACTTTCAGTAAGAACAACCTTCTCCAAGATCTTGGACAAGAATGAAGATTAGAAATAGGCCGGAAGTTACTGAGGTCAGTCGGGTCTAAGCCTGTTTTTTTGAGCAGAGGCTCCACAATGGTTTAAATGCATTGGGAAAAACCCCTGTGGAAAGGGAGAGGTTCACCATATTGGTAACTCAGGGGCCAATTACATCAAATACTTTGATAAAAAACCTACAAGGAAGGACGTCATCTGAGCAAGAGGAGGGTTTCATCTTGTTCACTAGTGACGAAATATCACCCAGAGATACAGCAGTGAAGGATGACCAAGAGGAGGAGAGGGGCTCAGAGACAGTAGGGGTTCCACACAAAGGGGGAGAGATTTTCTCTTTGATTAATTTAATTTTGTCAATGAAAAACCTCAACAATACATTGCTGTCAGCTTCACAGAAGACAGGCGTGATTTGAGGAGCAGGAGACAAGAGAGAATTAATCGTGTCAAACAACACTTCCATCTCATTGTAAGAAGACATCCGATCCCTGAGGTGCAGTCTGTGCACCTCAAGTTTAGTGGACTTCCAGAGACACTCGACAAAGTCTCTTCAGACTCAAGAGATCTTCATTTATCCAAGGGCACCGTTTTTTCTGAATTTTCAAGTTCGATTTAACAGGTGCCACTTGATCCAGTAATGTGACATACAGACGATCATGTGACGTGCAGACGATCATGTGACCCGCAGACGATCATGTGACATACAGACAATCATGTGACATACAGACAATCATGTGACGTGTGGAATTAGAAACTGAATATCAAACACTATGTATAAAAAGGCATTAATTTCAATCGAGAAACCTTGAAATATACAAACTATTCAAGTAGAAGCTCTATTGAAGCTCCAGGAGCTGCTCAAAGGCAGCTGGTCATAATGTTTTGGCAGAAGATATTGTGTATAAAAGCTGACGCGGAGACAGAGCTGGTGAGATGGTGGTACTCGAGGCCGGGGGGGATTATGCTCCTGGACACTGATGACCGCGTCCACTCTCAAGGCTGCTGAGTCCAGATAAATGTCCAAACACTCGCTGCCAAACACACCATGTGACGCCTGTGGAGTATTATGGGATGGATCTGGACAGAAAATTCAATTCAGACAAAAGTGGTAATTAATGTGTCATCAGCTGCAAACCAAAGTCAAACCAGCCTGATGAGGACAACCTTCTGATGAGGACAACCTTCTGACGAGGACATCCTTGTGAAGAGGAAATTCAAGTGTAGAGGACATTCATGTGACGAGGACATCCAAGTGATGAGGACAACCGTCTGATGAAGACTTCCAAGTGATGAGGACAACCGTCTGATGAGGACATCCAAGTGATGAGGACATCCGTCTGATGAGGACAACCTTCTGATGAGGACAACCTTCTGATGAGGACAACCTTCTGATGAGGACTTCCATGTGATGAGGACATCCATGTGATGAGGACAACCGTCTGATGAGGACATCCGTCTGATGAGGACAACCGTCTGATGAGGACATCCAAGTGATGAGGACATCCATGTGAAGAGGAAATCCATGTGAAGAGGACATCCATGTGATGAGGACATCCAGGCTGCTTCAGTGTTCTCGCCTCATAACGACTCTACATGTGTCCTTGTGTTGATTTTTAATTAAAGTAACGTGTCATTAATTTCCAACAACACTTGGGGAAAAGAGGTGAAGAACATGAAGAACATGAAGAACATGAAGAACATGAAGACATGAAGAACATGAAGGATGTGAAGAACATGAAGAACATGAAGAACATGAAGACATGAAGAACATGAAGAACATGAAGACATGAAGAACTGAAGAACATGAAGAACATGAAGAAAATAAAGACATGAAGAACATGAAGAACATGAAGAACATGAAGAACATGAAGAACGTGAAGAAGGTGAAGGAAGTGAAGAACATAAAGAACATGAAGAACATGAAGAACTTAAAGAACATGAAGAGCATGAAGAATATGAAGAGCATGAAGAGCATAAAGAACATGAAGAAACTTAAAGAACATGAAGAACATGAAGAACACAAAGAACATGAAGAGCATGAATAACTTAAAGAACATGAAGAACATGAAGGTGGATCTTCATGATGTCAGCATCAACAGAGCAGTGATGTCATAATGGTGCAGACGTTCATTCCAGCAACAAAATCATCTTCCGTCGCTGATGTTGTTACTGAAGAAGATCATGTTCATGAAACTCTTTGCTCTTCATTGATAAATTCTCCTTCATAGGGGCCAAAGAAAAACTTGTTGGGGACCGCCCCCTTTTAAAAAAATATTTTAAAAAAAAAGGGTTTTTTTTTTGGGGGCGGGGGGGGGGGGATAAAGAAGAAACTTTTTTTTTTTTTTTTTTTTTTTTTTTGGGGGGGGGCCCCCCCCCCCCCCCCCCCCCCCCCCCCCCCCCCCCCCCCCCCCCCCGCCCCGGGGGGGGGGGGGGGGGGGGGGGGGGGGTGTTTTGTTTGTTTTTTTTTCCCCCCCCTCCTCTCCTTTTTTTTTCCCCCCTTTTTTTTTTTTTTTTTTTTTTTTTTTTTTGTGACAGGAAGTTGTGTCGTTAATGAACACTATATTTATGATGGTATTATTATTATTATTATTATTATTATATATTTATTGATCCATATAATGAGTGTGTCATGTGACAGGAAGTTGTGTCGTTAATAAACACTATATTTATGATGGTATTATTATTATTATTATCATTATTATATATTCATTGATCCATATAATGAGTGTGTCATGTGACAGGAAGTTGTGTCGTTAATAAACACTATATTTATGATAGTATTATTATTATTATTATTATATATTTATTGATCCATATAACGAGTGTGTCATGTGACAGGAAGTTGTGTCGTTAATGAACACTATATTTATGATAGTATTATTATTATTATTATATATTTATTGATCATATAACGAGTGTGTCATGTGACATCATGTTTATCATATGAAAACCTTTTTTTTTTTTCCACCCCTCCTGTCCTGTTTCCACTTAACCTTGTCTTTTTTTCCTTGGCTTTCCTTTTCAAAAAAGGGGGGTTGTTTTTTTTCCACCAACAAGTGTTTTTTTTTTTTTCCCCCCCCCAGGATTTTTTTCTTTCCCAAAAAAAAAAAACCCCTTTCCCCTTTTTTTTCCCCTGGGGTTGGTTTTTTTTTTTTTTTTTTTTTTTTTTTTTTTTGGGGGGGGGGTGTGGTGAAGAACACGGAGAAGAACACGGAGAAGAACACGGAGAAGAACACGGAGAAGAACACGGAGAAGAACACGGAGAAGAACACGGAGAAGAACACGGAGAAGAACATGGAGAAGAACACGGGTCAGAACCAGGTCCTCACGTCATGTATGATGTATGATCATGATTGACAGGTCAAATGTTCACAGGTACAGATAAACCTCTGAAGAGTTTCTGTGTAAAAGGTTCTTTTCACTCTTTGTCTTCGTCCTCGTCAATCATTAACATCCTTCTGCTCATCCCTCCTTCTCTGGCTCCTCATCTTTCTAGCAGCTCCAGACTTCATCTCTCTCTCCTCATCTTCTCTCCTCACCTTCTCTCCTCACCTTCTCTCCTCATCTTCTCTCCTCATCTTCTCTCTCCTCATCTTCTCTCCTCACCTTCTCTCCTCACCTTCTCTCCTCATCTTCTCTCCTCATCTTCTCTCCTCATCTTCTCTCCTAACCATCTCTCCTCATCTTCTCTCCTCACCTTCTCTCCTCACCTTCTCTCCTCATCTTCTCTCCTCTCTTCTCTCCACCTTCTCTCCTCATCTTCTCTCCTCATCTTATCTCCTCACCTTCTCTCCTCACCTTCTCTCCTCACCTTCTCTCCTCACCTTCTCTCCTCACCTTCTCTCCTCATCTTATCTCCTCACCTTCTCTCCTCATCTTCTCTCCTCATCTTCTCTCCTCATCTTCTCTCCTCACCTTCTCTCCTCACCTTCTCTCCTCACCTTCTCTCCTCACCTTCTCTCCTCATCTTCTCTCCTCACCTTCACCAACACGTGAAGGTTCTCATCCACCAGGTCATGGTTCTTCAAGGTTCACGTCTCACAGGAACTGAAGAAGTGAAACATCTTCCTACAACTCTGCACAGTTGACCTTTGAACCTCTTGAAATTCAATTAAATCCTCATTCTTCCAACTGGAGGTTCAATGATGGACAGATGTTGAATTGAAGAAGCTCAGATCTGAAGTGAGAAGATCCTGAACCTGAGCCGTCGATAACAAAGATCCACACTTTGTTGATTCTCATGTGAGCAGTTGTAATAAAAAGTGTAGAATAAAAACATATTTTCCATCAAAATGTTCTGAAAACGTTCCAAACAACCTGGTGCAGAAGATACTTCCGGCTCAACAGCTGAAGCGCCGACGTGAAAGCATTATCTTCTCAAACTTGTTTTTCTCTGCAGCGATAGAAGCAAAAATGCTTTATCTTTGCAGGATAATGCAGTTGAATCTGTTACCTTCCATCAAATTGCTCTCAGAGAAGTGTCGGATCTCACGGAGGCCGTCAGTGAAGAAGGAGTGAGTGATGCTGGACCTCTTTCATTTGAAGAACGGATGGAAGGACGAGAGAACAACCACGGCTGGGAAGACTTTACTGGAAGAAGATGATGTCAAACACCAGATATGTGGCTCCAAAGATACATCTTCACTCAGCAACAAGCGTCTCTCACCTGCAGATGTTACTTCTGCGCTTCATCCAGACTGAGGTCAACGTCCCGCGAAACATTCTTTATCCAGTTTAAAGAATCAAAACATCAACATGAGAAAGATCTTCACCTGAAGGATTGAAACTGATTCAAACACGTTGTCGTTTCACGTCGATACACAAGAAACAGCAACAGGCGCTGACGGACCAAGAGAAGGTGACATTTGTGTCCAGACCGCGATGCTGAAGTTTTTACAATTTGTCACAGTTTGTTTCTCCAAAACCACTTTTGTAGATTCCAAAGATCCAAAAATGCTTCTGCACAAGATTTAGAAATGAATGTGTTCATGACCTGCTTCGGTGAAAACACATCCATACAGTGGCTGTTTTGACCAAAAATCAAGCTAAATATTCTAAAAGTGTGATTGAAATGTATTTTTGTGTGAAATATAATATTTATTTGGAGACTAGTCATAATTGAAATAAATAAAATAGTTTCTATAGGATCTTCCAACACAGTCCAGGGGCCACAGGTCAGAGTTCAAGGTGACATTTGAATGAAAATACATTCTCAAACTACTTCAGTTCAACGACAAACTATTTCTCAGGATAATTACAAAGTGGTGTTGGCAGAAGAAGTCAAAGATCCTCAAAGTACTTTGTTCTATTTCTCCGCCGGGAATCAATCGTCGGCGAGGCTTCAGTCACTCTGCTCCGTCAAAGCTCTCGTACCTGAGAGTGTAATGACCCACTTTCTTGGAGTCCCGCGGCGACTCTGCCACTTACCACGTTTGACCAGCTCCACTACATCCCAGCCGCTGTTCACTTACAGCAGGACTCGCTCTCCGGCGCGCCGCATATATGACTAATCACCGGCTCCTTTTAAACAACTCCAGCTTCTGTGGCCATAAATCACCTTCAGAGCCTCACTGTGCTCGTAATAGAGCAGCACTCAGGGGGGCCGGGGGGCCGGGGGGGCCGGGGGGCCGGGGGCCCGGACTCATTCAACAATTTCTCCAAACAAACGAGGGACGTATTATTGTTATGTGTACTTTATTTCTCAGGGCACAACAAAGTTAAACTCACAACGGAGCCTCTTGTCTTTGTTTCCCTCGACTGGTTTCTTTCACCTTCTCTCGGCTTCAGAAGCGTTTTCTGCTGAAATCCTCGTGAAACGACTGTTGTTCGAACGGACGTTTATAAAAGCAGCGCTGAGGTTAGGCTCCGCCTCTTCTCGCCCTTTCACGCTGGAAAACAGCGGTGAAATGAAAACCTCCAGGACTTGAGAAGGATCTGGAGCATCAATGGACACGTTGTCGCTTCGTCCAAGAATAAATCCCACATATTACAAAAATGATGCCAAAGGAGTCGAACTAAAAAAGGTTCGCACAGTCGTCCAGAGAGTGATGATGTCATCGCTTCACATGAGCCTCATATAATAGAACCTTTGCTTGATATTTGTGTTGATATAAGAACAACTTTATCGACTCCACACATGTTAGTGAATCTCCAGCTGACGTTACTACAGTGGTTTCATCAGGGGCCACATGAGTAGATGCTCAGAGAATTATACATAAGGTGCAAAAAGACTAAAAATATTGAGGGAAAAAGACATTTGAATGAAAGGATGACGGACAGATCAGTCATTTAATATAAAATCACACTTTGTTATATTCACTTCAATCTTTTAACGGACAACAAATACTCATGAAAATGTACCCTTCAGTCATAAGTTCAAATAGTAATGAATTCTACAAATATAAACCAAAAGTCATTTATTTTCTACATCATCGATGACCTTATGAGTCTGAGTTAGAACGTCAACCAATGGGACGCTTTCTTTGGCATAAGCTCCGCCCCTTTAGTTTCCAGGCTCTAGAAATGACTCTTTAGGTTTTTAAGTCTTTGTTGAGAAAGATCTGGAGGAATCTAAGGTCATCACAGAGGTCGTGCACGTGTCAAGGAGGTCAGAGGTGAGTAAGTAAGTATTTGTATTTATAGAGCGCTTAAACAATCAAAACAATACTCAATAAAATATAAACTTTAAAGGTGGAAACATCAAGTCCATGAGACGACGTCAGTGGAAACATGGACGTCTGAGAGAAAAAGACACTGAAGAATGAGAAGAACATGAAGATGAAGATGTGGTTTGTGAAGCGAGACAAAGACTGGACGATCCATGAGTGAGAAGAAAACAAACACACACTCGAGGACAGAAAACACCACAAAGAGTCGTGAAAATAGAAACACAGGGTTGTGTTTGTCCTTCAATTGTTGCTTCTTTCTTCTCTTCCTCAAGTCGACCCTCGTCGGCTCGTGAACATGTTGCTCTCCTGCAGGTCAGCGACTCATTGAATCTGATGAACATGAAATATTCATCAAAGGTTCCCCGAGAGATCCTGGAGCTCCGAGGATCTCAGGCTCCACAACAGGCTTCACACAAGAACCACCAGACTGACCCGGACCTCCTTCTTTACCCTCCAGCTGTCACTCAACGTCACCAACAACCACTGACGCTAATTGGAAGAAACGCTTGTTTGAAAACCTGCAATTAACTTGATTATCACAAGTGGACCTGATTAATGACATCTGAACACACACTCCTGCAGCCTCGTGGACCAGGAAGTAGATTCACTGATGAAACACACAAGTCCAGAAAATGATGCACAAAAATATTCACACAATTCTGGACGAACAAGAGGTTACGAGAGTCCATGATGAAGTAATAATGGCTTCATTCCTCCTCCAGCTGTAATCACACTTTGTTTATACAATGAGTCCCTTGGTGAAGACCATTGATGACGCAAACCTCCATGCTCGACCAATCACAGCAGAGTGGGTGTGGTTATGATCAACAAGATTTCATCTCCAGAAAAAAAAGTGTTTTCAGTGGGCGGAGCTTAAGATCATTTTCTAATGTAAATATGTCAATGAAAAGAGCGTTTTGTACAAAAACACACTGATGATACAATAGAGTCACACATCACAACAACACACACACTGATGATACAATAGAGTCACACATCACAACAACACACACACTGATGATACAATAGAGTCACATATCACAACAACACATACACACTGATGATACAATAGAGTCACACATCACAACAACACACACACACTGATGATACAAGTGTCACACATCACAACAACACACACACACTGATGATACAAGAGTCACACATCACAACAACACACACACACTGATGATACAATAGAGTCACACATCACAACAACACATACACACAGATGATACAATAGAGTCACACATCATAACAACACGCACACACTGATGATACAATAGAGTCACACATCATAACAACACACACACTGATGATACAAGAGTCACACATCACAACAACACACACACACTGATGATACAATAGAGTCACACATCACAACAACACATACACACTGATGATACAATAGAGTACCCAACACACACACTGATGATACAATAGAGTAACACATCATAACAACACACACACACTGATGATACAATAGAGTCACACATCACAACAACACAACACACTGATGATACAATAGAGTCACACATCACAACAACACACACACACTGATGATACAATAGAGTCACACATCACAACAACACACACACACTGATGATACAATAGAGTCACACATCACAACAACACACACACTGATGATACAATAGAGTCACACATCACAACAACACACACACACTGATGATACAATAGAGTCACACATCACACAACAACACACACACACTGATGATACAATAGAGTCACACATCACAACAACACACACACACTGATGATACAATAGAGTCACACATCACAACAACACACACACACTGATGATACAATAGAGTCACACATCACAACAACACACACACTGATGATACAATAGAGTCACACATCACAACAACACACACACACTGATGATACAATAGAGTCACACATCACAACAACACACACACTGATGATACAATAGAGTCACACATCACAACAACACACACACACTGATGATACAATAGAGTCACACATCACAACAACACACACACTGATGATACAATAGAGTCACACATCACAACAACACACACACTGATGATACAATAGAGTCACACATCACAACAACACACACACACTATATACATTCCCACCCCCCTATGATACAATAGAGTCACACATCACAACACACACACACGAGAACAATAGATCACACTCACCTCACAACACACACACTGATGATACAATAGAGTCACACATCACAACAACACACACACACTGATGATACAATAGAGTCACACATCACAACAACACACACACACTGATGATACAATAGAGTCACACATCACAACAACACACACACTGATGATACAATAGAGTCACACATCACAACAACACACACACACTGATGATACAATAGAGTCACACATCACAACAACACACACACACTGATGATACAATAGAGTCACACATCACAACAACACATACACACTGATGATACAATAGAGTCACACATCACAACAACACACACACTGATGATACAATAGAGTCACACATCACAACAACACACACACAGTGATGATACAATAGAGTCACACATCACAACAACACACACTGATGATACAATAGAGTCACACATCACAACAACACACACTGATGATACAATAGAGTTACACATCACAACAACACACACACTGATGATACAATAGAGTTACACATCACAACAACACACACACTGATGATACAATAGAGTCACATCACACACACACCACACATCACAACAACACACACACTGATGATACAATAGAGTCACACATCACAACAACACACACACACTGATGATACAATAGAGTCAAACATCACAACAAAAGACACACTGATGATACAATAGAGTCACACATCACAACAACACACACTGATGATACAATAGAGTCACACATCACAACAACACACACACACTGATGATACAATAGAGTCAAACATCACAACAAAAGACACACTGATGATACAATAGAGTCACACACTGTTGTTAACTAATTCTCCGGTGAAAATGTTTATCATTTAAATATTAACATGATCATATTTAATTACACAGAATTAAAGTTTAATAATAATAATAATAATAATAATATAAAATAATAATAATAATAATAATAATAATAATAATAATAATAATAATAGAATCATCTTTTGTTTACATACACACAGACAGATAGTGACCTTCGACCTTCTCGCTGTCAGACGACGGCACCAACAACTGAACCACGTCAACCAGAAACTTAAGATTTCTACTGGAAAATATTTTTTTCTTGAGACGACCTGTCAATCATGTCCATCAATGTCATGACATATGAAAACTGACATCAATTTAACATAAGAATTCCTTCGTTCTTCCCACAGCGACCAACAAAAGTCATTCACAGCAACCAGAAGAATCTTAATCCGCACGAGAAAAGACTTGAAGAAACAACATCGTCTCCAGGATTTTCATTTCTTCTGGTGTCCGGAGCGAAGTGATGCTGAGCTGCAGGGACGACATGACGCAACGTCCTGGTGTGTCGTCGTGTCGCCCCAGAGTGTGTGTCTTTTAATAAACACTGGAGGACCCGACGGAGACACACACTCCCGGAGGTCTGCAGTGATGCTGCTCCACACAAACTCACTCTCGGATGTTCAGCACAATCTGAGTCACGCTGTGTCGCCTCACACGGGCCTCGCCATGAACACCACCAGATAATGAAAGATGTGGAACAGCAGGAGGCGCCGTAACACACCAGAGATGACTTCAATTCATTAGGTTGTTATTAAAAACAGGCGTCGCCGTGATCCTCGTGTTATGATTCGTCAACAAACATCTGATCTTTGGTGGATGGAGTTCCTCGTGTGTCCACCAGGGTCACACATGAAGAACCAGGAAGAGCTTCTTCTGCAGCAGAACGTTGACTCGAACGACTCCAGAGACTCGACGTCGTCACGTCTGGTTGAAGCTGCTGAGTTTGCAATAAATAATGAAGCTGCTGAGACTCTTTGTATTTCAACATGAACGTACGTTTGCTGGAGAAACAGTCGAGTCTAGTTCGTTGTTTAATGATCCACTGACTAGTATGACTAGTAGTTATCTTCAATGGCTGGTTATTATTTATTAATAATTCATCCACAATAGTTATTTATATTCAAAAAATCTGTTCAATGTATCTATAAAATATCATAGAAACAATTCAACATAACATTTTTGTATCATAACTTCAAGGGTTTATTTAAAGTCTCACTAAGAATAACTTGACAGCTGTTGTGGTTTTAAAAAGATTTTATTCTTTGCAAAAGTAAATGATTCTGGATTTTCAACGAGTTTCATTCTGAGGAGAGAATCAACTGTAGAAGCTTTTATTATAATCTTTATTTTTTAACTCAATTAAAAAAACATTAACTTCAAATCAAATCTTTCCATCCATTTAAAGTCAAGTTTCAAAGTATGTTTATTGGAATTAAACCATTTTCTCTCTAATCTCACGTTTTTATGAGGAATGAAGATGATTTAAAATACGCTTTAATTCATTTCTTCAATTCATTTCCTGACGTGTGAGAGTGAAACTCACGCCTCACTGGTTGAGCTGCAGCTGTGCGACACAATCACTGTTGTATTAATGTGTCCTTATCAGAGTTGTTGTTAATTAAAGCCTCACTTCTCACCTGAGCTATTTGTTTGTGTCGGCGGCTAATGAGGCTCACGTTATCTCAGATGAAGCCCGGAGGACGAGTCTGCTTTAAAGACCACGCCTGGAGAGGAGGGTTCGTGTTGTGCAGGCGAGTAAACACTCCCTGATGATGGAGTTCACGTCCGTATCGATGTTCATGTGACCTTCATTTCTGTTAAACCTTTACTGAGACAGTTATTATATTAACGTTGAAGTTGACCTTGATTTGAACTTGTCTCTCTTTCTCTGTCTATCAGTTATTCACAACCACTGTCACTGCAGTGTTTAAGTGTCGTGATGCATCATCAGGTGTGTCGTGATGCATCATCAGGTGTGTCGTGATGAATCGTCAGGTGTGTCGTGATGATAAGGTGTGTCGTGATGCATCATCAGGTGTGTCGTGATGCATCATCAGGTGTGTCGTGATGAATCATCAGGTGTGTCGTGATGAATCGTCAGATGTGTCGTGATGATAAGTTGTGTCGTGATGCATCATCAGGTGTGTCGTGATGAATCGTCAGATGTGTCGTGATGATAAGGTGTGTCGTGATGCATCATCAGGTGTGTCGTGATGCATCATCAGGTGTGTCGTGATGAATCATCAGGTGTGTCGTGATGCATCATCAGGTGTGTCGTGATGAATCGTCAGATGTGTCGTGATGATAAGGTGTGTCGTGATGCATCATCAGGTGTGTCGTGATGAATCGTCAGATGTGTCGTGATGATAAGGTGTGTCGTGATGCATCATCGGGGGGGGGGGGGGAAAAGGCGGGGTGTGTTGTGGGTTTTTTTTTTGTGTGGGGTTGTTTGTTGGGGGGGGGGGTTGTGTTGGGGGGGGGGGGGGGGGGGGGGGGGGGGGGGGGTGGGGGGGGGGGGGGGGGGGGGGGGGGGGGTGATGCATCATCAGGTGTGTCGTGATGAATCGTCAGGATGTGTCGTGATGATAAGGTGTGTCGTGATGCATCATCAGGTGTGTCGTGATGAATCGTCAGATGTGTCGTGATGATGATATAAGGTGTGTCGTGATGCATCCATCAGGTGTGTCGTGATGAATCGTCATGGTGTGTCGTGATGCATTATCAGGTGTGTCGTGATGAATCGTCAGGTGTGTCGTGATGAATCATCCATCAGGTGTGTCGTGATGAATCATGGACTGACTCAAAGATGGAGACTGAGGCCCAGAAATAGATAATCTAACACTACATCTGAAAAACTTTAGCAACAGTTTAAACTTGTACGTCTCTTCTCATCTACACACAACACAGAACACAACTCGGAAACATGCAATAAAAAAGACCTTAAAGAAAACTTAAGGAAAAAAAACCTGCCTCAAGCATTCATGTACTTAAGTCTTGTGTTTGTCAAGCACTTTATTTTTCAGAGGACGTTCTATCAGGGACTTTTGCTTTGTTGCTAAATTGAATCAGAAGCTTTTAGCACCACAAAGGAATCCTGTGTAATACTGGACCTTGTACTTAAGGCTGACTTTACTTCACTCTCCCTTTCATCGGCAGTAAAATACACATGCATATAATATCAGTGTTTGACAAAAGACTTTTCATTGACTTCTTTAGAATCACAACTAGAAAAAAGGAATGATTTTCTTCAGTCGAACATTTAGGAATGTGCACACACACACCACACTCACACACACACACACACACACACACACCCACACACACACACACACACACAGCACACACACACACACACACACACACACACACACCACACACACACACACACACACAGACACACCACACACACACACACACACACCACACACACACCCACACTTCACACACTACACACACACACACATTGAACACACACAGCACACACACAAAACACACACACACCTACTAACACACCACTCACACACACTCACACACACACACACACCACACAACCACACACACACACCACCACAAACACACAAACCCCACACAGAATGGCACACACACACACACACACACACACACACACACACACACACACACACACACACACACACACACACACACACACACACACACACACACACACACACAAACACACACACACACACAGCAAACACACAAACACACACACACAGACACGCACACACACACCTACACACACGCACACACACATGCACACACAGACGGACACACACTTGCACACACACACACACTGTGTTTGTCACTGTGTTCGTCACTGTGTCCACACGTCACACACACACACACACACTTCACACACACACACACACTCTGTGTTCGTCTCTGTGTTCACACACACACTCTCTGTGTTCGTCTCTGTGTTCGTCTCTGTGTTCGTCTCTGTGTTTGTCACTGTGTTCGTCTCTGTGTTCGTCTCTGTGTTTGTCTCTGTGTTCGTCACTGTGTTCGTCTCTGTGTTCGTCTCTGTGTTCGTCTCTGTGTTCGTCTCTGTGTTCGTCACTGTGTTCTTCACTGTGTTCGTCACTGTGTTTCGTCTTGTGTTCGCTCACTGTGTTTGTCAATGTGTTCGTCTCTGTGTTTGTCACTGTGTTTGTCACTGTGTTCGTCTCTGTGTTCGTCACTGTGTTCGTCGCTGTGTTGTCTGTTCCGCTGTGTTCGTCACTGTGTTCGTCACTGTGTTTGTCACTGTGTTTGTCACTGTGTTTTCTGTCACTGTGTTCGTCACTGTGTTCGTCACTGTGTTCGTCTCTGTGTTCGTCTCTGTGTTCGTCTCTGTGTTCGTCTCTGTGTTCGTCTCTGTGTTCGTCTCTGTGTTCGTCACTGTGTTCGTCACTGTGTTTGTCACTGTGTTTGTCACTGTGTTTGTCACTGTGTTTGTCACTGTGTTCGTCGCTGTGTTCGTCACTGTGTTTGTCACTGTGTTTGTCACTGTGTTCGTCACTGTGTTCGTCACTGTGTTTGTCACTGTGTTTGTCACTGTGTTTGTCACTGTGTTTGTCACTGTGTTTGTCTCTGTGTTCGTCTCTGTGTTCGTCTCTGTGTTTGTCACTGTGTTCGTCACTGTGTTTGTCACTGTGTTTGTCACTGTGTTTGTCACTGTGTTTGTCACTGTGTTTGTCACTGTGTTTGTCACTGTGTTTGTCACTGTGTTTGTCACTGGGTTCTCCATGTTCGTGGTTCAGGTTCTTTTTGTGAACTTCTACAACATGTCCGTGGAACCAAGATGATTCTCTCGTTCTTTGACTCTTCATTTCCTGGTGTCTTGACACTACAGGAAGTGAAATACAGTTTTAAATGTTAACTAAATGTTTGATTTAACTAATGTATGTGAAAAACCTCTGACATTAGACGTTCAATGTCGTTTTATCCCCGGAGATAAAAAAGTCCATGAACTGGAGTTATTTAACGTGAGGTCTGGACGATGAAGATTTAGATCCTGCAGCTTCTTCGCTGCATATCAAGTGAGGTGACTAATTGGTTCGACCCAAGCAAGGTCAAGACAACCTTTTAATTCTGACAGAAATATGGCAGCGACGGTCGGAGCCATAACTCTGCTGGAAACATACATTTTAGGGACTGACGGGGAAATGTAGCGACATCACAGATTCTCAATTAACGGCAGGAACAGAGAAATAAATCCACGATGCTCTCGCTTCACACACTCACTGAGTGAACATCGCTCATCACTCGCTCCACGTGAATCACTGCCAAGAACACAAAACACACACAACGTACAACAAAAGAAAGAGAAGTGGTTTTAAAATAAAATGATAATAAAGCTGTGAACTCAGAACTCAAACGACTCAATGAGATTTTAAAAGATCGACAGTTTGTCTCAACAAGATGTTTTTGATTCAATTCTACTTCATTTCAAGTGTTTTCTGAAGACACTTTACTGGTTACACAACCTGTGTGTAGTTTGTGTGTTTGTATGTTTTCTTTGTGTTCATATGTTTGTGTATTTATGTCTTTATATGTTGGCATGTTTTTGAGTTTGTATATGTGTGTGTTTGTATGTTTGTGTGTTTATTTGTTTATATGTTTAGACGTTTATATGTTCGTGTGTTTGTATATTTGTCTTTTTGTGTGTTTGTATGCTTATATATTTGTGTCTTTGCATGTTTGTGTGATTGTATGTTTAAATGTTTGTATGTTAATATGTTTATATGTTTGTATGTTTATATGTTTGTGTGTTTGTGTGTTTGTGTGTTTATATGTTTGTATGTTTGTATGTTTGCATGTTTGTGTGTTTGTGTGTTTATATGTTTGTATGTTAATATGTTTATATGTTTGTGTGTTTGTGTGTTAATGGGACTCACAGATCTGAGATGATTTGTAGCTTCATTACAATCATAAAATAAACAAACATGTACAAACGAGGATTGGATTCAAATCAGTGACTCGTGACTCAAAGATAAATTGCTCTAAAATCACAGTCATGATTCACATGTCAGGGTTTTTGCCAAAGTTCATTAGTTACAGCACTAGTTACCACAGAAACCAACATAGTTACCATGTAATGCGTTAGTTAATCATGTGAGTCACGTGACTGCGTGATGACATCATCACTGAATAAACATTGGTGTGAGCCTCAGGTCGACGTGGTGGCGTGTTGACATGGACACACCTGAGGGACCGGCAGGTGTACACACTCTGAGAGCAATAAATAAAGCAACCCGGGCCTGGCCTTGAGAGGCCGAGCTCCTGCGATGTTCATTAAACGAGCTGGTCCTGACAGCGAGGCCTGTAAGAGGCCATCAGGAGCGACAAGTGAGCAGCTACCTTGGGACTGGAGAAGGAAAGGCATCAAGGTGAGCAATGCAATTTCAGCTTGAATAATGGAACTCTTTCCCCGGGTCTGACGTTCATGAATTTGTCAGCTGACTTTTTTCTTGTGCGCCCAAGAGCAGCTGTGAGTTATTCAAGGTTCTTCACGGGAAAAAAACTGGTTTACAATGTCTACAGATCCGCAATTACTCTCCCCGGCTGCCGGCCGTCAGATAATTCCCCCCAAAGTAGATCATGAATTAAAAATCATCCTGATGTTGTGAATGATTTAGAGGCTGTCGCAGGTGTGTACACATCAGGTGTCGACTTCCATCCTTCAAGTCAGACTCGCTGATGTAAACCTGTGATAACAAAGGATTCTTTCACCAGGAGGCGAAACCTTCGTCGGCACCAGAACAATCACGAGCACGTCGGCAACACAAAGATGCCAAAAGCAAACGCAGGAGAAAATACAAAAGTAAACACCTTGAAACACACAACAACACTGTCGGTAAGTAATAACTGTAGAGCGTTTTTCTAAACCAGGGTCACAAAGTGTTTAAACAATCAAAACAATACTCAATAAAATATATACTTTAAAATATCAAGACACTTAAGAGTTTGAAGGATCTGAGTAATGTAAGTTCTTCTACTAGAGCAGCTCAGAGTATGAACTGCAGGCGAAACACATCCTTCTTGTTTACACACAAACTGTTACAATAGTGTCAACGACACAAACACATTATAAGATCATGTTGTGACATCATTTAAGTCTCACTTGTAACAGTTTGTGTCAGTTTTGTTCAGAGTTGAACTAGACGTTTGTCAAACACCAGGTTCCTCAGTTTGACTGACATAAGTCACTCAAGTACTGACTCGACCCTGAACTTTATCATCAACAATCACCAGAGTTTGACTTTTGTCCACATTTAGCTTCAAAGTGTTTTCATTCATTGTTTGATTTCTAGCAACACTTGACCAAGTTCAGCCTCTGATCAGTTGATCAACAGTAGATCTGGATGTCATCAGCAAACATGTGGAAGAAACATCAGGATTTGACCAGAGGAATCAAGTACAAACAATAAAGGACCCAGAACAGAACCTTGAGGGACTCCACACAACAGATGATAGAGACCAGATGCATGTGAGCATTACATGTTGAAATACACAAGTATGATTAAACACTTTTATATTGTTCCAGCTTCACCTTTGTGTGGACGTTATGATCTCACACAAGAACCAACTGGATTTGTTCAGATGAACCACAATTAAATACACAATGAATGTTCTGGACAGACACTCACGAAACAACACATGATGTCACAGCTTCAGCTACTGAAGAAAATCAGTTCAACACCTTAAAAGACTAAAAGACAAATGAACTCTGTACTCGAAATAACTTGAGGACTTTTGCACGTTTGGTTCTGTCACGATGGAGAACGGAGAAACCCAGGTGCAGAGGTCATTTGCGGAACTTGGTTTTATTCAATGCGGAAGGCAGAGGTGGAGTCAGACAGTCCAGGAATCGGCATCAAAAGGCAAAAGCAGGGGTAAAGCAAACTCGGCGTCAAGGGGCAGAAACAGATCGAAAACCATAAGAGACAGGAATGGAGTCTTGGTCGGGACAAGGTAAGGAGACAGGGTAGGGAAGCAGGAATACTCAACGGCAGGACTCTGGTTACGGGAAAACGGTGACAACAAGACAAGGACGTGACAGAGAGTGGAGGCTTAAGAACACAGGGGAGCGATCAGCAGCAGCTGGGGGCGGGACTAACTAGACACAGATGGAACAATTACTACTCAGACAGGGGGGAAGTAAGACTAGCACAGACACCGGAGGGAGCAGATTTCACAATAAAACCGGAAACACAAGGAGGAACATGTAGACTCAGGACAGGTTCGACTCGTGCCGACAAAGATTGATCTAAAGACCCATGCTGTGTCTCAAATCGCATACTAGCTACTAAAAGTTAGTATTTTTAGTCCGTTAGTGCGTCTCAATTCTTAGTATGCGAAATTTAGTGCGCCATACACACTAAATTGGCGTACTAACACGCCCACAAAACTGAGCATGGTTCGATGGACACTAACCACACTAAACAGCCGCCATCATAGTGACGTTTTAAACGGAAGTTACGTCATATATAAATGCATATATATTCATATACTTACAGGTGCATTTTCAGTAGCAGTAGAAGGATGACAGTCTTCAGCGCTGATACCAGCTTAAATATCTCGCGATTATTTAGATTCTCATATTTTTTCTTTATTTCTTTTTCCTAACTTGCAAAACGTGCTGCCAGCAGGTGTCGGCGATAGCGTTCCAACAGCTGCTTGAAACATCATTAAATAGTAGTAGAAGAAGAAGCTGTCGCGTCATTTCCTGTTGTGTGTAGCAGCAGAGTTTGATTTGAGACAAACTATCTGTGGAGGATTAGTTACTAGTTAGTACGTACACTTAACTGATGCATACTAACTTCTAGCATACTAAGAGTAGTATGCGATTTGAGACACAGCACCAGTCAGGTTGTTTGTGTAACTTGTTCAGTCAAACTCACTTTGTCTCCCATTAATATTAATATCTTTGCTATTATCACTTTAATATTGTAATATTTAAATCATGTTTAATACCATATTATTCGAATGATGGTCACGCTTCAAAACCATCTTAACAGTTAATATAATTTTAAGTTGAATTACGTGACAATGTTGATCAAATATAAGTTTTGATTTTAAAACATTATTCAGTTCACTAACCTTGTGTTGTCTCTGGGTCAAAGGTCAACGACCTCCCTGGCTTCTAGACAGACACACCGTGACCCAGAGACAACATTTGAAGTGAAACATTTAATTCATTCAACTTCTCACATCTTCTGCACTGAGATCTTCATCAACACTTTACAAACGTGTTTCCACGTCTGACGCTGTTTTATTTGTGCAAAAATTAGCGCTTTATTTGCACCTTTCACAGCAAAAAACATACTTAATGTTGAGATTTTTATATATTGTTTAGTTTCTGTCAGAGCAACGAGGATATAAAGTATATATAATACATTAAAAAGCTTAAAATAAATGAATCTATGTTGTGGTTTCACAAAATGACGTCTGTGTTTTGATCATTTCAAGGCTTCTCTGTATCGATCACTTCTGTCTGGCTCATTGTTTATCCGTCTGTCAATCACACAGAATTGATTATCTTCCACACAGATCAATATCTTTGCACTCAGAGTTGGTCCCACACTGGTTTACAGTGGGAGTTTATTGTCCGTGAGCCTCCGAGGGAGCTTCTCTGACGGACAGGTGCTCGACTTGTGAAGTGTCTTGTCTGTGGTGCTAATGTGGAGGCCACAGAACCAGCTTCTCCCTCCAGACCCCATTAAAGACAGAAAAAACTATCTCCTGGTCCACAGGTTTGATATTCATCGCCTTGGCAACCTCCGCCATCAACACATTTGGTGCCTCGTGAGAATGATCGCGGCTTATTAAAGTGGAAATAATGACGGCGATGAAATATTTAACAAGGACAAAGGAGACGCTCGGCGGTGATTCATGTGTGTGTAGAGCTGAGGAACATCATCCATAGAAGAAGATCAACCTTGATTCAACATTGTCAACAGAAGATCTGTCAAATAAAGTTGAAGGTTTTTTAAACAACAGTGTCGCTTGAATTCTTTTTTATGATCAATGATGTTGGAACACACAAGCTATGGAGACGTGAAGGTAACACACACTCTTATAACACACACACTCTGGTTATATTGTTGCAAACATCAGGTCAGACATAAGTATATTAGTGTGTGTGTTGTTGTGATGTGTGACTCTATTGTATCATCAGTGTGTGTGTTGTTGTGATGTGTGACTCTATTGTATCATCAGTGTGTGTGTTTTGTTGTGATGTGTGACTCTATTGTATCATCAGTGTGTGTGTTGTTGTGATGTGTGACTATATTGTATCATCAGTGTGTGTGTTTGTTGTTGTGATGTGTGACTCTATTGTATCATCAGTGTGTGTGTGTTGTTGTGATGTGTGACTCTATTGTATCATCAGTGTGTGTGTGTTGTTGTGATGTGTGACTCTATTGTATCATCAGTGTGTGTTTTGTGGTGTGTTATTATCATCAGTTGTGTGTTGTTGTGATGTGTGACTCTATTGTATCATCTGTGTGTATGTGTTGTTGTGATGTGTGACTCTATTGTATCATCAGTGTGTGTGTGTTGTTGTGATGTGTGACTCTATTGTATCATCAGTGTGTGTGTGTTGTTGTGATGTGTGACTCTATTGTATCATCAGTGTGTGTGTGTTGTTGTGATGTGTGACTCTATTGTATCATCAGTGTGTGTGTGTTGTTGTGATGTGTGACTCTATTGTATCATCAGTGTGTGTGTTGTTGTGATGTGTGACTCTATTGTATCATCAGTGTGTGTGTTGTTGTGATGTGTGACTCTATTGTATCATCAGTGTGTATGTGTTGTTGTGATGTGTGACTCTATTGTATCATCAGTGTGTGTGTGTTGTTGTGATGTGTGACTCTATTGTATCATCAGTGTGTGTGTTGTTGTGATGTGTGACTCTATTGTATCATCAGTGTGTGTGTGTTGTTGTGATGTGTGACTCTATTGTATCATCAGTGTGTGTGTTGTTGTGATGTGTGACTCTATTGTATCATCAGTGTGTGTGTGTTGTTGTGATGTGTGACTCTATTGTATCATCAGTGTGTGTGTGTTGTTGTGATGTGTGACTCTATTGTATCATCAGTGTGTGTGTGTTGTTGTGATGTGTGACTCTATTGTATCATCAGTGTGAGTGTGTTGTTGTGATGTGTGACTCTATTGTATCATCAGTGTGTGTGTGTTGTTGTGATGTGTGACTCTATTGTATCATCAGTGTGTGTGTTGTTGTGATGTGTGACTCTATTGTATCATCAGTGTGTGTGTTGTTGTGATGTGTGACTCTATTGTATCATCAGTGTGTGTGTTGTTGTGATGTGTGACTCTATTGTATCATCAGTGTGTGTGTGTTGTTGTGATGTGTGACTCTATTGTATCATCAGTGTGTGTGTTGTTGTGATGTGTGACTCTATTGTATCATCAGTGTGTGTGTTGTTGTGATGTGTGACTCTATTGTATCATCAGTGTTTGTGTGTATTGTTGTGATGTGTGACTCTATTGTATCATCAGTGTGTGTGTGTTGTTGTGATGTGTGACTCTATTGTATCATCAGTGTGAGTGTGTTGTTGTGATGCGTGACTCTATTGTATCATCAGTGTGTGTGTGTTGTTGTGATGTGTGACTCTATTGTATCATCAATGTATATGTGTTGTTGTGATGTGTGACTATATTGTATCATCAGTGTGTGTATGTTGTTGTGATGTGTGACTCTATTGTATCATCAGTGTTTGTGTGTGTTGTTGGGATGTGTGACTCTATTGTATCATCAGTGTGTGTGTTGTTGTGATGTGTGACTCTATTGTATCATCAGTGTTTGTGTGTGTTGTTGTGATGTGTGACTCTGTTGTATAATCAGTGTGTGTGTTGTTGTGATGTGTGACTCTATTGTATCATCAATGTGTGTGTTGTTGTGATGTGTGACTCTATTGTATCATCAGTGTGTGTGTTGTTGTGATGTGTGACTCTATTGTATCATCAGTGTGTGTGTTGTTGTGATGTGTGACTCTATTGTATCATCAGTGTGTGTGTGTTGTAATGATGTGTGACTCTATTGTATCATCAATGTGTGTGTGTTGTTGTGATGTGTGACTCTATTGTATCATCAGTGTGTGTGTGTGTTGTTGTGATGTGTGACTCTATTGTATCATCAGTGTGTGTATGTTGTTGTGATGTGTGACTCTATTGTATCATCAGTGTGTGTGTGTTGTTGTGATGTTGTAAGAAACATCAGGAATGATTTGACCAGAGGAATCAAGTACAAAAAATAAAGGACCCAGAACAGAACCTTGAGGGACTCCACACAACAGATGATTGAGACCAGATGAATTCGAGCATTACATGTTGAAATACACAAGTATGATTAAACATTTTATATTGTTCCAGCTTCACCTTTGTGTGGACGTCATGATCGATCTCTTGAAGGTTCATGAAGTTCTCATAATATCTCATTCATCTCTGACTTCAAACCTGTTCACGACTCGACGTCTGAGTCGAAGCTGTAGTTCAGGCTGTGACGTCACTCGAGAACCCGAGGAATTATAGTCCAGAGAAATGTTGAAATGTAAAGAGTGTTTAAGATCCGAGATGTTGTTGAAGCAGGTGTGTGTGTGTTTTCATGATCGAACGTCCAGGTGTGTACGTGACCTCCAGCCTAGAGGACACTCGAGGTACTGCAGCTATTTGAATATTGACTTCACTTCAATGTTTCTGCTCATAACAGTTTAGTGACTTATTTACTTCCTTTTCAAATCTCTCACTTTCATTCGCTCTAGCGCCACCTACTGTCCACTGAAATCACACCACAGCGAGTGAGAAAAGCTGCTTCGATCTCTACGATCGTTTTGTTGTTGAAAAAGCGACAGTTTAGTAAATAACGACACATTACTAACAATCATGGACACGATGATGTCACCTCAAGTGTTGTTTTATTCTATTCCTGTGAAAACATTGATGGCTTTTCTCTCCAGCTTCGGTAAATAAGCTATTTTTCTGAGCCTGTGCGACGACGAGGGAAGAAGCCGAGTGGAAATGTGTGATTGAATTGGATTTTACAAGATGAATTGCTGGGACAAGAATTTCTTTCCCCAATTACTGTGTGGAGAGTCTGAGGCGCCGCCTCACCAGCAGGTGGATCCAACAGGCCGGGGCGGGAAATGAAAAGTGTTATTGATTGGATTCAATTAAAAACATAAGCAGATGAAAATGTTCTGATCCAAGAATCTTTTCACGCTCCAGACGCGACATGTTTCCACCTCCATTTTCCAATCTTCTCTGGCCTCTTTGATGTGGCGCGTGATTGGCCAGACGAGCACTCGGCGTGTCTTTCATGTGTCATCGCGGCTGATTTACTGATGACGGGCCGAGATGTTGTCTTACCTTCGCCGGGCTCCACAGGTACCTGACGCCGACGGCGCCGAGAGAGAGGGCGGCGAAGAGGAGGACGAGGACGAGAGCTGCTCGCTGGAGGGTCCGGAACCTCTCCTTCTTCTCCTCCTTCCCCTCCTCCACCTGGAAGAACAGAAGAACATATTAAATAAAGAGACATTTTTCTTCCAGATTTGACCAAAGATTGTTTTTCTTCCTCTAACAGTGTCGACTTCACTGTCGAACATTAATCTTAAAGAGTCTTAAAGAAGAACATCTCGTGTTCGTAACATAAAGATCATTGAATTCATGAAACAATCGTATTTAACTTCAGCTTCTCTGTAGCTTCTGACCACGTGTGAGTTAATGAAAGAAATGCATATAAATCATGTTTTTTTTATTTAAATTCAGATCATTAATCTGTTAAATCAACACACCTTTGATGTGATATGAAGACGACAAACAATAAAACATGTTTTGTTTAATCGTCGGATTAAAAATCCAGATTGAGAATTAATTATTTAATTTAGCAATGTTGCAAACACACATGACAGATGTCAATCAACCTCTGCATGATTGGAAGTATAATCAATAATAATAATAATAATAATAATAATAATAATAATAATTATAATAAAAGGCGAGACCTTCTAATACATCATTAACACACGCCAGAGCTACGTTCATGTTGTCTGATCAACACCTTTAGCAACTCTTGCTAACTGGTGCTAACCTGTGCTAACTATTGCTAATCTTGCTAACTCTTGCTAACTCATGCTAACTCTTGCTAACTCATGCTAATTCGTGCTAGCTCTTGCTAACTTGCGCTAACTTGAGCTAACTCGTGCTAACTCTTGCTGACTCGTGTTGACTCTTGTTAACTCGCGCTAATTCGCGCTAACTCTTGCTAACTCTTGCTAACTCTTGCTAACTCCTGCTAACTCTTGCTAATCTTGCTAACTCTTGCTAACTCATGCTAACTCTTGCTAACTCATGCTAATTCGTGCTAGCTCTTGCTAACTTGCGCTAACTTGAGCTAACTCGTGCTAACTCTTGCTGACTCGTGTTGACTCTTGTTAACTCGCGCTAATTCGCGCTAACTCTTGCTAACTCTTGCTAACTCTTGCTAACTCTTGCTGACTCGTGTTGACTCTTGTTAACTCGCGCTAACTCTTGCACTCCGCAACTCTTGCTAACTCTTGCTAACTCTTGCTAACTCTTGCTAACTCTTGCTAACTCTTGCTGACTCGTGTTGACTCTTGTTAACTCGC
Organism: Callionymus lyra; assembly: GCA_016630915.1. Classification (NCBI taxonomy): domain Eukaryota; kingdom Metazoa; phylum Chordata; class Actinopteri; order Syngnathiformes; family Callionymidae; genus Callionymus; species Callionymus lyra. Next base: position 25,677,677 of record JACEEU010000687.1, read on the forward strand.
GCTAACTCGCGCTAACTCTTGCTAACTCTTGCTAACTCTTGCTAACTCGTGCTAACTCCTGCTAACGCAGATTTGTTTGACAAACACATCTGTTGTGTTAAAGAAAATAAAGAGTTCAGCTCATGAACAAAAGTGTTTATATTTATATATTTGTAAATGATCAGGAGAGTTGAAATGCAGAAGTATCTCCTGGAAGAGGATGTTCTTCTGGAAACATCTCCTGATGTTGAAATGATTCATGGAGTCTCCATGTGTTCCAGGTGAACGCGCTCGAGCTCCTCCGGCGCTGAGGTGCTGATGACTAAATTATATCCTCCTCCCGCCGAGCTCAGGGACCACAGTCTGCCACAAGTGCCACGGAAAGGTTACGATTATTAAACTTTTTCTCAAATTAAAACTCTGCACACTGTAGTCAATTCCCCGAGCTTGAGGCCACAAATTAATAAAGCTGGGCTTTTGTTCCAGCAGAGCTCCTGCAGGGAGGAAATGAAAGCTCTTCATTCACACTGGACCGCTTTTGAAAGTCTCGCAGGAAAACAGAAAAGGAGATATGGAAAGAGAAAGACGGCGAAAGAAAACAGAAGGAAGTTTAATTAGATAAATTCCTATTGTCATCCTCGATGTCCTTTCAGCAGGTTTGCTGTTCGACAGCTTTCGTCTCTAAGTTCGTCCAGTTTGTGTCGTTTTCTTGAGCTACACAATCATCCCAGCGCACAACACTGATGTCAAACTGCTACACAATCATCCGAGCGCACAACACTGATGTCAAACTGCTACACAATCATCCCAGCGCACAACACTGATGTCAAACTGCTACACAATCATCCGATCGCACAACACTGATGTCAAACTGCTACACAATCGTCTGTCTGTGTGTTTGTGTGTTTGTGTGTTTGTGTTGCAACAATAGACGACTTGTAGGAAAAGAAACAAGAAGTTTAAAAAAAACAAGATGTGAAAAAAATTAAAAAAAAATGAATAAAATATAATGTTAATGTATTTGCCTTTAGCATACTAGCCGCCTTTAGCATGCTAGCGGCCTTCAGTATGCTATCTTCCTTTAGTATGCCAGCCGCCTTTAGCATGCTAGCGGCCTTCAGTATGCTATCTCTTTAGTAAGTAAGTAAGTAAGTAAGTAATATTTTTTTTATTTATATAGCGCTTTTCCAGACCAAGGTCACAAAGCGCTTAAACAATCAAAACAATACTAAAAAAAGTATATACTTTTAAGATAATACTGAGAACAAAACAGGAGTTCCAGAAAATCATATATGTATGTAAGTATGCCAGCCGCCTTTAGCATGCTAGCTGCCTTTAGTATGCTAGCCGCATTAAGCTAGATAGCTGCCTTTAGCATGCTAGCTGCCTTTAGCTTGCTAGCTGCCTTCAGCTAGATAGCTTCATTTAGCTAGATAGCTGACTCTAGCTTGATAGCTGCCTTTAGCATGCTAGCTGCATTTGGCTTGCTTGCTGCCTTCAGCTAGATAGCTACCTTTAGCTATATAGCTGACCTAAGCTTGATAGCTGCCTTTAGCTTGCTAGCTGCCTTCAGCTAGATAGCTTCCTTTAGCTAGATAGCTGACTCTAGCTTGATAGCTGCCTTTAGCTAGATAGCTTCCTTTAGCTAGATAGCTGACTCTAGCTTGATAGCTGCATTTGGCTTTTTAGCTGCTTTTAGCTTGCTAGCTGCCTTCAGCTGGATAGCTTCCTTTAGCAGGCTAGCTGCCTTGGCTTGTTAACTACCTTTAGCTTGCTAGATGCCTTCAGCTAGATAGCTTCTTTTAGCTAGATAGCTGACTCTAGCTTGATAGCTACCTTTAGCATGCTAGCTTCCTGTAGCTTGATAGCTTCCTTTAGCATGCTAGCTGCCTTTAGCTTGCTAGCTGCCTTCAGCTGGATAGCTTCCTTTAGCTAGATAGCTCCCTTTAGCAAGCTAGCTGCCTTTGGCTTGTTAGTTGCCTTTAGCTTTCTAGCTGCCTTCAGCTGGATAGCTTCCTTTAGCATGCTAGCTGCCTTTGGCTTGTTAGCTGCCTTTAGCTTGCTAGATGCCTTCAGCTAGATAGCTTCCTTTAGCTAGATAGCTGACTCTAGCTTGATAGCTGCCTTTAGCATGCTAGCTGCCTTTAGCATGCTATCTGCCTGTAGCTTTATAGCTGCCTGTAGCTTGATAGCTGCCTTTAGCATGCTAGCTGCCTTTAGCATGCTAGCTGCTTTAAGCTTGCCGTTGGCTCAGACTTGATGAACGTATCTGAAGTTCTGTGTATTTATTAGTGTCAGTGACTTAATAACACGTGACATGAGCTTCTTGGTGGAGGTATGTGTCGTCTCAGTGCCTTCACTCGTTCAATGGAAACTTTCTTCTCCACTAAAGCTGCACGTCTGGAAAGTGTCAAAGGACCTTTTAGACTTGACTCCATTTGGTCCTCGTTCTCCCTCGACGCCGGAGTGAAGTTGTTGATGTTTTTGAAAAGTCGTCGTCAGTTCTTGTGAAAGTAAAACTTGAACAACTGTTGGAAGGATTTGAAGTTTTTAACCAAGAAAACACTGGACTGATGGATCTGTCGTCTGTTCTCACAGTCGGTTCAGGTTTAAAGTTTCTTCATGTTTGCCACGGGGCCGCCCCCCCGGGGAAAAAAAAACCCTTCCTTTGTCCTGGGGGAAGGGGGGTCGGGGGGCCGGGGGGGTTTTTTTAGGAGAGGAGGGGTTGGTGGAGGGGTGGGGGAGGTTCCTTTTTGGGGGGGGGGGGTTTTTGTTTTTCCCCCCCCCCCCAAAAAGATTCAAGTAAGACTCAAGACTCAAGACTCAAGACTCAAGACTCAAGACTCAAGACTCAAGACTCAAGACTCAAGACTCAAGACTCAAGACTCAAGACTCAAGACTCAAGACAAGACTCAAGACTCAAGACTCAAGACTCAAGACTCAGACTCAAGACTCAAGACTCAAGACTCAAGACTCAAGACTCAAGACTCAAGACTCAAGACTCAAGACTCAAGACTCAAGACTCAAGACTCAAGACTAAGACTCAAGACTCAAGACTCAAGACTCAAGACTCAAGACTCAAGACTCAAGACTCAAGACTCAAGACTCAAGACTCAAGACTCAAGACTCAAGACTCAAGACTCAAGACTCAAGACTCAAGACCCAAGACTCAAGACTCAAGACTCAAGACTCAAGACTCAAGACTCAAGACTCAAGACTCAAGACTCAAGACTCAAGACTCAAGACTCAAGACTCAAGACTCAAGACTCAAGACTCAAGACTCAAGACTCAAGACTCAAGACTCAAGACTCAAGACTCAAGACTCAAGACTCAAGACTCAAGACTCAAGACTCAAGACTCAAGACTCAAGACTCAAGACTCAAGACTCAAGACTCAAGACTCAAGACTCAAGACTCAAGACTCAAAACCAGACTCAAGACTCAAGACTCAAGACTCAAGACTCAAGACTCAAGACTCAAGACTCAAGACTCAAGACTCAAGACTCAAGACTCAAGACTCAAGACTCAAGACTCAAGACTCAAGACCCAAGACTCAAGACTCAAGACTCAAGACTCAAGACTCAAGACTCAAGACTCAAGACCCAAGACTCAAGACTCAAGACTCAAGACTCAAGACTCAAGACTCAAGACTCAAGACTCAAGACTCATGACTCAAGACTCAAGACCAAAGACCCAAACCCCAAACCCAAAAACCCAAGCCTAAAAATCAAAACATACACTCAAATCACAAAAAACAAAATCATAAATTCAAAACCATAACATCTCCACATCTTTCTTCTCCCCTAGCTTTCCTCTTTTTTTTTCTTTTTTTTCTTATTTTTTTTTCTTTTCTTTTTTTTTTTTTTTTTTCTTTTTTTTTTTTTTTTTTTTTTTTTTTTTTTTTTTTTTTTTTTTTTTTTTTTTTTTTTATATAATCTCTTCACAGACAAATAAACAAGATGAAATTTTTCAAAACTTTTCTTAATCCCTCAGATGTTGAACCTCATTAATCCTTCATCGGACAAAGAAAAGAAAATCATTTTCAAAAGCTTTGATCGACAAGATTCAACTTCAGATCCGAAGAAAAGTGTATTTTTAAAGTCATTTAAACTCATTTAAAATATTCTATTGTTCATTAAATAATGTTTTAATTCTTCGATACGACAATAAAAGACGACATTTAATGAAGTAAAATGATATTTTGAATTGTTGTATAAACTAAAACTAATTCTAAAAGTTGGAAGAAACTTTTTTTTTAATTAAAATTGTCTTTGAAAAATTCATTTGTTGAAACGAATATAAAGTAAAATATCGACAGTTTATTTACATCCTCGTGGTTCTGAAGATTCACAACATCTGAGCCAAAGCAGTGAATTCTAGATTCAAATCAATGAAACATCAATTATTGATCTTTAGTTCCATCAACAGACGATCATGAAACAACAACAAGTTTCCAACACAACGTGATACAAAAGACTCACGTCCGTCCACAGGATCTTCTGACTGCTCGACTCCATCATGAGACCAGGAATGACTCTCAGGTCTCACTCGCCTCATTGTCATCCCTGTGAGTTTGGGAGTGTCTTTGAAGGGGCGGGAGGTAGAAGAGAAGTGAAGTGAAGTGAAGTTGAAGTGGAAATACTAGCGACACGTGAGATTTCCATTAAAATAAAGTGTGTGTCTCTGTCTCAGAGTCTCAGAGTCTCAGAGTCTCAGAGTCTCAGAGCCTCAAAGTGGACTTTATTAAAAAAACGTCTGTGGAAGATCACGTTTAGTTGGAAGGACAAGATGGAACTAAAGTGTGTATTTGTGTGTGTGTAAGTGTGTATTTTTCCGTGCGTTAAAGTGTGTATTTGCGTGTGAGTAAGTGTGTATTTGTCTGTGCGTTAAAGTGTGTATTTGCATGTGTGTAAGTGTGTATTTGCGTGTGTGTAAGTGTGTATTTGTGTGTGTGTAAGTGTGTACTTGTGTGTGTCTAAGTGTGTATGTAAGTGCGTATTTGCGTGTGTGTAAGTGTGTATTTATGTGTGCGTTAAAGTGTGTATTTGTGTGTGTAAAAGTGTGTATGTGTTGTGTATTAAAGTGTGTATTTGTGGGTGTTAAAGTGTGTATTTGTGTGTTTTAAAGTGTGTTTTTGTGTGTTTTAAAGTGTGTTTGTGTTGTGTGTTAAAGTGTGTATTTTTGTGTGTGTGTTTAAGTGTGTATGTGTTGTGTGTATTTGTGTGTATTTGTGTGTGTGTGTTTAAGTGTGTATGTGCAAGCAAGACGCTGCGTCACAGCCTACTCCCATCGGAGTGTAAATATCTATTGACATGTATTTATATTCATACACGTCCATAATGCAGAAGTATTTCTCACAGAATCATCTAATAGTTACGAGACGAGATAAAAGATTGTCAAGGTATGAACTCAATCGTTGGTAAACAAAATCTTTCAGTTCCATCCGTGAAAGAACACGAACGTGTCGTTCAGTCTGTGGCATTGAAACTCAAACGCCTCGTATTTATGCAGTAAAAGCAGATTTTTGCAAGTTCACGTTGAGAAATACTTGGGTTCTAGTCGAGTGTATTGGAAGTGCATTTATCCGCCTGAGCTCCATGAGTCGTGATTAGGAGGTGATCGTACTCTGACCTGTTTTCAAGCTTTTCATGCGCCGATAAAAAGAAGCGCTCGGTTATTGTGCGTCTGAAGGTTGTTCAGTTGAAAGAAGCTTTTAAATAAACTTCTTTTAAACGCTCATCAACAACATCATTATCTTAGTGATGCTTCGCTTGAAAACTACTGCAAGGTTTGAAAAACATTAGAAATGAATTAATAGATTTGTATCTATAACTATAACTTTATTACTATAACTATATAACTATAACTACACCTATATAACTATAACTACAACTATATAAATATAACTATATAACTATAACTACAACTACAACTATAACTACAACTACAACTATATAACAATAACTATATAACTATAACTATATAACTATAACTATAACTATAACTACAACTATATTACTATACTATAACTATAACTATAACTATAAATATAACTATAACTATTACTATAACTACAGCTATATTACTATAACTATATTACTTTAACTATAAGTATAATTATATAAATATAACTATAACTATAACTATATTACTTTAACTACAACTACAACTACAACTACAACTATATAACTATAGCACTATAACTATAACTATATAACTATATAACTATATAACTATATACTATATAACTATATAACTATATAACTATATCACTATATAACTATAACTATATTCACTATACGTCAACTATATTACTATAGTTATACTATATTACTATATATACTATAACTATAACTATAGTACTATATTACTATAACTATAACTATAACTATAGTACTATATTACTATATTACTATAATACTATATTAACTATAGTACTATATACTATATTACTATATTACTATATTACTATATACTATAACTATAGTACTATATACTATATTACTATATTACTATAACTATAGTACTATAGTAATATAACTATAACTATATTACTATATTACTATAATATAACTATAGTACTATAGTAACTATATTACTATATTACTATATTACTATATATACTATAACTATATTTACTATATTACTATATTACTATATTACTATATTACTAACTAACTATAACTATATTACTATAGTACTATATTACTATAACTATATTACTATAGTACTACTATAACTATAACTATAGTACTATAGTACTATATTACTATATTACTATAGTACTATATACTATAACTAAACTATAGTACTATATTACTATAATACTATAACTATAACTATAGTACTATATTACTATATTACTATATTACTATATTACTATATTACTATAACTATAACTATAGTACTATATTACTATAGTACTATATTACTATATTACTATAACTATAACTATAACTATATTACTATATTACTATATTACTATATTACTATAACTATAACTATAGTACTATATTACTATATTACTATATTACTATAGTACTATAACTATAACTATAGTACTATATTACTATAACTATAGTACTAATGCAAATCACCAGACGACTCACAGTAAAAACTACTTTAATAAGATTTGTTAAGACGACGATGTTGATGTGATGGTTTTGACAGAAAATGATAAAAGTAAAGTGTGTTGGTGTCAAAATAAAACAACATTAGCAGACGTTACTTTTAATTCATAACCTGTGTGTGTGTGTGTGTGTGTGATTGTGTGTGTGTGTGTGTGTGTGTGTGTGTGTGTGTGTGTGATTGTGTTTGTGTTTGTGTGTGTGTGTGTGATTGTGTGTGTGTGTGTGTGTGAGTATGTGTGTGTGTGTGTGACTGTGTTTGTGTATGTGTGTGTGATTGTGTTTGTGTGTGTGTGTGTGTGTGTGTGTGTGTGTGAACCAACAAGTCCCTCCATGATGTGTTGTTGTGTTACTTTCCTCAAACACATGAATATGAATAAAAAGGTGTTTCATGGATCCTTGTGTTTATTGACAAGTCTTTACTTTTCAAGAGTCGATGCTGAGGCTTCAACTCAAGTTTGTTCTCCAGACGTAGAGAAACATCTGGAGCATCAGAAGGTTGTGTTCTTGCGTCTGAGTGTCGTTGGAGGAAGCCTGGGTCGAGCCTGGCTGAACAGTGTTTGTGCACACAAAGCTGCGGCTAAAAGGCGCTAATATGTTTGGAAAGAAATTTCAGTTTCGCAAAAAGCCAATTTCAGTGGCTGAAGGTTCCGCTTCACGCTCGATTAGCAGCCGAGGAACCGTCAATACCATCGCAGGTGGAACATTCCGGAGAGAAGCGGTCAAAGCACCTTTATCTGAGCACCTTTAAGCTCACTTTAAGTCTGTCAGATCTGATAGCGCTGGAAGCTCGTCAGCCATTTCCCATTGATATCCATCTTCACAATTACCGGGACGTGTTGCCGAGCCGAGCGACGGCTCTTTCAGGAGGAATGTTGCGTCAGCAGCGTCCGGGACCCTCGTCCCCTGATAGCATTCAGACCCGCCGGGGCTTCGACTCACGGCCAGGAGAATAAACAGCCATTTAGTTGGAGTGCGGAGCAGATACTCGCAGATTAGAGGCGAGGTTGACGGGAGCAGCCGGGCCGGAGCAGCGAGAATCAGAAAATACATATTTGTTGTGTACATGTCATGCTCCTGCTCCGATAGCTTTGATAGGCTTTTTCCATTTGTGTGTTTCTCTGTTGTGCTCGGAGATTGACGACTGTGACCAACAGGAAGTCTGGCTCCGACACAAACCGGTCGGTTGGATTCAATGAGGGAGTTTTTTTCTCTTCTCAATGCCGTGTATTCACTGTTGCCAACCATCTGCTCCACCATAAAATGCACAATAACTTGCACGTTGTTAAAACTGGTGTAAATATTCATGACTTCAAGATAGCAAATAAAAGTTTGGTCTCCATTGATTCAAACCTTTGTCATGGAACTGAACTAGTTTTGCGATGATGGCACGACCAGTGGATAAAAGACAACAAAATAAAAGTTTCTAATAATTAAAGCAGTGAAAACACTGTGACGAGTGAACGGATCGTTCTTCTGAGGCGACACTCGTGCCTTGATAGGAGATGCAGATGTTTAACTGTGGCCTTGAAATGCCTCAATTTGGTTTAAGTTGAGTTTAAGTTGTCAGAGAGAAGGTCACGCAGCTGGTTTCAAGGCAGGACTATTATTGTGAAGGTGAGATCAGGAAGTCCACGTCTGCTTTGATAAAATCACAAAACTGTTCTTTTCTTACATTTATGGCAATAAATCTGATCTTTTCACGGATCAAACATTAGAAATGAACTTCTTCACGTCGTACCTTTAATGATGAACTTTAAAATATCTCAGGAGCATCCAGGGGTCTCAAAGTGGGGGTCACCAGAGGTCAAGTCTGGGGAGTCTGAGGAGGCTCATGTTTTCTCTTGTTTTACATCTTTTATTTCATTGCTTTGTCTGGATTTTGGGCCATTTGTGTAATTTAGTATTTAATGTGTTCTTTCTTAACTTCATCAAAGTTATTGAAACGATAACTTTGATGTGATTGTGAAGTTTAAACTTAGGTTTGAGACTGATCTAAAAGGTCAAAGGTCAAAGTTGTGAGACACGAGAGTATCTTTGTAAGTAAATGTGTCTACATTGTGTAATTCTGTGTACAGATCATTGTGTAATACTGTGTTCAGATCATTGTGTAATACTGTGTTCAGATCATTGTGTAATACTGTGTTCAGATCATTGTGTAATACTGTGTACAGATCATTGTGTAATACTGTGTTCAGATCATTGTGTAATACTGTGTTCAGATCATTGTGTAATACTGTGTACAGATCATTGTGTAATACTGTGTACAGATCATTGTGTAATACTGTGTACAGATCATTGTGTAATACTGTGTTCAGATCATTGTGTAATACTGTGTACAGATCATTGTGTAATACTGTGTACAGATCATTGTGTAATACTGTGTTCAGATCATTGTGTAATACTGTATTCAGATCATTGTGTAATACTGTGTTCAGATCATTGTGTAATACTGTGTTCAGATCATTGTGTAATACTGTGTACAGATCATTGTGTAATACTGTGTTCAGATCATTGTGTAATACTGTGTTCAGATCATTGTGTAATACTGTGTTCAGATCATTGTGTAATACTGTGTTCAGATCATTGTGTAATACTGTGTGTAACTTTGTTCAGATCATTTTCAGGAAGAACCAACAAAACCGTCTTTGTTTTCTTCTTCATATGGAAAATGAATGCAGTGAAAAAAAGACTTGAGTCTCCGAGTCTCTGGCGAAGGTTTCTTTCATCATCAACACGAGACTCTCAGACCGACGATGAAATTAAAGATCTGACCTTCACGTGACCTCCTGTGTTTTCCATGAAACAGGAGGAAGTGATTGTGAATCTCCGTCCGAGGCTCCGTCGTCTTCACTCACTTCAGCAGCAGCACCAGAGTAGCTCGTTCACCTGGAGACGCTCAGCGTCACGACAGACGTGTTCGGATCAGAACTTTGATGAACTTCTCAGACGATTGTAACGTCAGATTCTCAAAGAAACAATATTTTCTGAAATACTTAACAATAATTTATTCATTATTTCCTCTTTAAAACTCACTTCTGTTTTCATTTCTTTTGTTGATCATTATTTATTATCAATAAATATTATTGTGCCTACTTTTATAATCGTATTTTAATATTAATTTTAATTAAGTATCATTTATTATTGATTTTATTGTTATCGTTTATTATTATATTTATTTTTGTTATACTTGTTGTTTTTTAATTTGTGTTCTGTATTTCTTAATACATGTGTTTGTGTTTCATCTTCTTTTGTGCAAGTTTCCCTGAGAGGATAAAAGTAATATTTACACTAATATAATATCAATATTAAAACTAAACCTTACCAGTTATAACAATAATAATTTTAATTTATTTTGAAGGCGGCTTTTCATGGACACTTAGCTTTAGGAAAAGTTAGGAGAGTTAATAGGTTTAAAAGTATTATTTCAAAATCATGAAAACAACAAAACATGGATTATATTTAAAAATTGAGTTTGAAGTGTCAGTGAGTCTATGTGTCAAAAAGATGATTGATTGATTGATTGATTGATTGATTGATTGATTGATTGATTAATACAATAAATACAATATTGATACAATAAAATACACTTTTATCTTCAGTTATGATACAATATTAATATAGTTGTGTAGCTTCAACACTATTTTATATTTTACGAAACAAAACACTTCACTGTTAGTTCAGTTTTGTTGCTTTTAGTGTTTTCTTGACTGATGTTGTTGTCGTCCATGTTGTTCATCATGTTGACGTTCAGTGTAATTATGTGTGTTGCTGTGTTTAATAACTGTGTTATTACTGTGAGTCAGTCGCCGTCTTCTATTTGATAATTATCAGTGTTTCATCTGTTAGTGTCGACAGTTACACTTTAATATTCATCACATTATCTTTGGAAAAAACATTTTCTTATCTTCAAATAAAAGCTTTTTATTTCATCACTTCCTGCTTCTCTGGACACACAATTGAAAAGTGATTTGATTGTGGTCCAGATCTGACGTGAGAAGAACCGAGGAGACGATCAGCAGCAGTTGAATTCCTCAGAAGCTCAGATCCCGACACGAGCTGTGGATCCTTCAGTTCTCACAGGAACAGGTGTATTTACCTACATAATTGTATTTCCTTCCAATTTCTAATGCGATTAAATATTAACGTGTCTCTCCAGAGAGGCAGGCGTGTGGAAATGATCTCGTAATAACGTCAGAATGTTCTTCCTCCGGATCTTCATTCAGCTCAGAATCAAACACATTATAATCGTTGAATTATCACAGGTTTTATAAAATATAAGACATAAATCTCTCGTAGTCACTTTGTCATTTAAACTTGATCGATCTAAACATAGATCCCACGATCAACTGGTGTCTGAAGACCAGGATGTTGACACCAGGACGGAGCCTCAGGACCGGGTCTGAAGATCCAACAACACTATTGTGTTCTGTGACTACAGTGAGCTTCATGGTCACAACATGTTACTACAAGTTTACTTCGACTCTAGTTTAATCTCGCCATGACAGGAGTTTTACTTCATTTCTTCTGGCAGTGAACCCAACAGAACCTCTTCACGACCCTCAAAGGTTCTGACCCTCAAGTCACCGACTCACATGTAGATTCGCTAACAAACAGCAGAACTGGTTCAATGACGATAAAAAGACGAGAAGTTCTTCTGCAGCCGTAACCCTCGGAGGAGAAGTTCGGTGGACGAGCGAACTTTCTGCCAGTGACCAGGATCCCAGCGTGACTCCAGCACGACGGACAATAGAGGCAAACATAAGTCCTGCCAAATCATAATTACCTCTGCACCTCCGCCGGAGCAGACCAATTGACTCGCGGAGATGAACGACAACAGGTAAAGGACGTGATTAGCTGGAGGCCACGGAAGCTTTGTTTGGTGCGGGGGTGCGAGGGGGGGTCCTCTAAATAGGCCAGAAGATTCGCCTCATTTATTACACTTCTTATTATTCCACAGACTAATTTTGGCCACATTTCTGCTCTAGTGCGGGAAAGTTTTCTTGTCACAAATTACTGCCGACAGAAAGTCCAGCGCAGCCAAATATCAGCCTTGTTTTGTCCACATTTAGCATCGGCTATTGATTCATGTGGCATTAGTCGCCGCCATCCATCATCTTCGGGAACAAGCGTGAATATTGGCTCGTTCCGTTTCCATGCTTTGAAGGCAGTTAAAAAACGAGGCTCGCGGTTCCAACACGATCAGTCTTTGGTGACAGAGAGGAAGGTATGAACGGAAATCTAAATAATCCAAATAAACACACCTCATTTATGGCTCGGGCGGAACCTTTGAGCGAGACATTAAAATGTATGACTCTTTAATTTACAACCTCAAATAAACACAACAGCCTAATTATGCACCAAACATGCCTCTATTATTAATGTCACCTTGGTGTTGATGCAACGAGCATCGAAAATGATGTACAAAAATGTTTTGTTCCAAATATAATTAAAGCCATGAAGGAATATTGATCATGAACCACGAGGTCGTTCATCAGTTTAAAGATGTTTCAGTGTTTATTTAATGAATCTCACACGATCATGTAGAAGTGAGGCTGCCGGGGAGTAAGTTCTGAAGTACACAAGTAGTTCTGAAGTACACAAGTAGTTCTGAAGTACACAAGTAGTTCTGAAGTACACAAGGAGTTCTGAAGTACACAAGTAGTTCTGAAGTACACAAGGAGTTCTGAAGTACACAAGTAGTTCTGAAGTACACAAGTAGTTCTGAAGTACACGGTAGTTCTGAAGTACACGAGTAGTTCTGAAGTACACGAGTAGTTCTGAGGTACACGGGTAGTTCTGAGGTACACGAGTAGTTCTGAAGTACACAAGTAGTTCTGAAGTACACAAGTAGTTCTGAAGTACACAAGTAGTTCTGAAGTACACAAGTAGTTCTGAAGTACACAAGTAGTTCTGAAGTACACAAGTAGTTCTGAAGTACACAAGTAGTTCTGAAGTACACAAGTAGTTCTGAGGTACACGGTAGGTTCTGAAGTACACAAGTAGATCTGAAGTACATGAGTAGTTCTGAAGTACACAAGTAGTTCTGAAGTACACAAGTAGTTCTGAAGTACACAGGTAGATCTGAGGTACACAAGTAGTTCTGAGGTACACGAGTAGTTCTGAAGTACACAAGTAGTTCTGAAGTACACGGTAGGTTCTGGAGAACACAAGTAGATCTGAAGTACATGAGTAGTTCTGAAGTACACAAGTAGTTCTGAAGTGCACAAGTAGATCTGAGGTACATGAGTAGATCTTCGCCTCCGTAGTAAACAAACACAAGTTGCTATATTGCTACCATCACTCTCTGACTAACCAATCAAAGGACGTCACCGTCAACTCACGATCTGATTGGTTGAAGCCACTACTAACACCTGTGTTATGTCCAGCGCCGCAGATGAACTGTGACAGGAAATCTAGTGTCGAACAACTTCCTGCTCCTATGCAACACCAACTTCCTGTTCCTATGCAACACCAACTTCCTGTTCCTATGCAACACCAACTTCCTGTTCCTATGCAACACGGCGGACATTAGTGTTGGAGGATTCATCACAAGTGTCTCAGTCTGATGGAGGAGAAACAATAAACGTCTCCGTCGCTCCTGGATCTCACCTGGAGGACGAGCTGCAGGAGACCATCTGGACGTTACTCTTGATTCCTCACGTTCGTCTCAGACCCGAGCAGTCGAACACAGAGGAAGAAAGTCACTCGCTTAAGTCAGACTTGATTGACAGGAAGATAATCTCATACATATCAAAGATTATTTAAATATGAAGATCAAAGTTGGATGATGAGGATTTAATGTGAAGTTTGTTTGGACGGATGAAGATGTTTGAACACAAATGAAGAATGAATTGAAGTGTGTGTGTGTGTGTGTGTGTGTGTGTGTGTGTGTGTGTGTGTGTGTGTGTGTGTGTGTGTGTGTGTGTGTGTGTGTGTGTGTGTGTGTGTGTGTGTGTGTGTGTGTGTGTGTGTGGGGGGGGGGGGGGGGGGGGGGGGGGGGGGGGGGGGGGGGGGGGGGGGGGGGGGGGGGGGGGGGGGGGGGGGGGGGGTGGGGGGGAGGGGGGTTTTTGGGGGTGGGTGAAAAGAAAAATAAAAAAAAAAAAAATACTACAACTATTTATATTTAAAAAAATTTTTTTTTTTTTTTTTAATAATTTTAATGTGTGCGTGTGTGTGTGTGCGTGTGTGTGTGTGTGTGGGTGGGCGGGGGGGTGTGTGCGTGTGCTCCAGGACTTGGGGGTGGGGTTTTTGTTTTTTTTTTTTTTACTTTTTTTCCCTCCCCCCCCTCTTTTTTTTTTTTTTTTTTTTTTTTTTTCAAAATAATCACATAATGTAATAATCAGTGATAGTAATAATCAGTGATAGTAATAGTAATAATCAGTAATATAATCAGTAATAATCAGTAATAGTAATAATCAGTAATAGTAATAATCAGTAATAGTAATAATCAGAGAGAGTAATAATCAGTAATAATCAGTAATAGTAATAATCAGTAATAGCAATAATCAGTAATAGTAATCATCACGTAATGTAATAATCAGTAATAGTAATAATCAGTAATAGTAATAATCAGAGAGAGTAATAATCAATAATAGTAATAATCAGTAATCAGTAATAGTAATAATCAGTAATAGTAATAATCAGTAATAGTAATAATCAGTAATAGTAATAATCAGTAATAGTAATAATCAGTAATAGTAATAATCAGTAATAGTAATAATCAGAGAGAGTAATAGTCAGTAATAATCAGTAATAGTGATAATCAGTAATAGTAATAATCAGTAATAGTAATAATCATCAGTAATAATCAGTAATAGTAATAATCAGTTGAATATGTAATAATCAGTAATAGTAATAATCATGTAATAGTAATAATCAGTAATAGTCAATAATAGTAATAATCACATAATGTAATAATCAGTAATAGTAATAATCAGTAATAGTAATAATCACATAATGTAATAATCAGTAATAGTAATAATCATGTAATGTAATAATCAGTAATAGTAATAAACAGTTGTAGTAATAATCAGTAATAGTAATAATCACGTAATGTAATAATCAGTAATAGTAATAATCAGTAATAGTAATAATCAGTAATAGTAATAATCACGTAATGTAATAATCAGTAATAGTAATAAACAGTAATAATCAGTAATAATCAGTAATAGTAATAATCAGTAATAGTAATAATCAGTAATAGTAATAATCAGTAATGGCAATAATCACATAATAGTAATAATCACGTAATGTAGTAATAATCAGTAATAAATCAGTAATAATCAGTAATAGTAATAATCACAGTAATAGTAATAATCAGTAATAGTAATAATCAGTAATAAGTAATAATCAGTAATAATAATAAGTAAGTATAATCAGTATATATTAATATAATCAGTAATAGTAATAATCAGTAATAGTAATAATCACGTAATGTAATAATCAGTAAAAGTGATAATCAGTAATATTAATTATTAGTAATAGTAATAATCAGTGATAGTAATAATCAGTAATAGTAATAATCAGTGATAGAAATAGTAATAATCAGTAATAGTAATAATCAGGTAATGTAATAATCAGTAATAGTAATAATCAGTGATAGAAATCGTAATAATCAGTAATAGAAATAATCAGTAATAATAAGAAGTAGAAATAATCAGTAATAGTAATACTCACGTAATAGTAATAACAAGTCAACAGAAGATGAAGACAATGATATCTTCTTAAGATCCTGGATCTGAAGGTCAGTGACAAGTCAACGTAAGATGAAGACAATGATCTTCTTAAGATCCTGGATCTGAAGGTCAGTGACGAGTCAACGTAAGATGAAGACAATGATATCTTCTTAAGATCCTGGATCTGAAGGTCAGTGACGAGTCAACGTAAGATGAAGACAATGATATCTTCTTAAGATCCTGGATCTGAAGGTCAGTGACGAGTCAACATAAGATGAAGACAATGTATCTTCTTAAGATCCTGAATCTGAAGGTCAGTGACGAGTCTACGTAAGATGAATACAATGATATCTTCTTAAGATCCTGGATCTGAAGGTCAGTGACGAGTCAACGTAAGATGAAGACAATGATATCTTCTTAAGATCCTGGATCTGAAGGTCAGTGACGAGTCAACGTAAGATGAAGACAATGATATCTTCTTAAGATCCTGGATCTGAAGGTCAGTGACGAGTCAACGTAAGATGAAGACAATGATATCTTCTTAAGATCCTGGATCTGAAGGTCAGTGACGAGTCAACGTAAGATGAAGACAATGATCTTCTTAAGATCCTGGATCTGAAGGTCAGTGACGAGTCAACGTAAGATGAAGACAATGATATCTTCTTAAGATCCTGGATCTGAAGGTCAGTAACGAGTCAACGTAAGATGAAGACAATGATCTTCTTAAGATCCTGGATCTGAAGGTCAGTGACGAGTCAACGTAAGATGATGAAGACAATGATATCTTCTTAAGATCCTGGATCTGAAGGTCAGTACGAGTCAACGTAAGATGAAGACAATGATATCTTCTTAAGATCCTGGATCTGAAGGTCAGTGACGAGTCAACGTAAGATGAAGACAATGATATCTTCTTAAGATCCTGGATCTGAAGGTCAGTGACGAGTCAACGTAAGATGAAGACAATGATATCTTCTTAAGATCCTGGATCTGAAGGTCATTGACGAGTCTACGTAAGATGAAGACAATGATCTTCTTAAGATCCTGGATCTGAAGGTCAGTGACGAGTCTACGTAAGATGAAGACAATGATATCTTCTTAAGATCCTGGATCTGAAGGTCAGTGACGAGTGGATCCTCAAGGCTCTCTCAGTCACGCGATAACATTATTTTCTCACTTGATATCTCCTGCTGGGATACTTGAGTGCACGTTTGAGTGCACGTTTGAGCGCACGTTTGAGTGCACGTATAATGAGCAGGTTATTGAACGAGTCTGTCTAATAGCTGAACCAGAAAATTACACCTAGTATCTAATAATTCACAATCCCATGCATAATGGTAATTACTGGACTTTATCCGTGTCACGTCGGCGGCGCAGGATTTCCGTCCGTAAAGATGCTTCACTGGCCTTTTATGAAACGCTAGGATTGTTGTAATTACTGCGACTCACTGCAGCAACAAATGTGGCTGAACATCCACACATTTGTTTTCTTCCGCAGGTGACATTTAACTAAATGCCACATATCTGCTCCGTTTCTGATTTGAAAGTATAATTCCTGCGACGCTCCGACCTCCTGGTAAACACTGGTGCACATGTCGCGTCGAGATACACAACTTTATTCTTCTGCGTTGAAGATCCTCCAGCTGCAGGTTCTTGGTTCTCCCAGTGGAACCAACATTTCAAAGGTCAGTTGAAGGATAAAAATACTTTTTCAGTTACTGTTTCATCATGTTCGGCTCTAAAACGTGAAGGATTCACTGAAGTGAAGAGAGAAGGAGGGAGAACGTTAAGATGGTGTTTCTGTGTTTGGTTTTTGGACCAATATTGAGTCAAAACTGCCACAAATGAAGTGAACGTTCAACGTTGAAACCTTCTCTCCATTCATGTCTTCATCGCTCTACCTGCCATCAGGTGCTTCACCTCCTCATCCAATCACTGGCTCTCAGCTCCTCTGTAGACCAATCGTCAGCGACTGTGGAGTTTAAATCTGTGTCACCTGCTGTCAGTGGATCCTGCAGATGTGCGACACATGGTTCCTCCTCACACCTCCAGTCTTCACGGTTGGAGCTCCTCGACGGACTCACCGGATTCAAGATCACAAAAGTAAAATGAATCTCAAGTAAAGTGCACATGTGGAGTGAACACGTGTGAACCATTGAACGATGGCGTTGAACTTTATTTTGAAAATAAAACCAGGCTCTGGCCGTACATTTGTTGACGAAGGCTTTCTTGAGCTCATATTGAGATTAATTTGAGAGCTTCTCTCCTCTCACTCTTTGTTCTGCTGATCCACCAGAAAAGATAAAACTGTGAGAGAACCTGAGATTTAAAATAGTGAGAGACAGTATTTCTCACTAAGGTTGTTCTCTTAGTTGAGATCAGCTGTGAGAGAACTTGTCCAGTTCTCACTGTGAGACTCTCAGGAGAGGCGTTGAGAAGAAAGAGAAAACTACTGTTGTCTCAATTAGTTCTCATTTATATCTAGAGGTAAATGTGACATGAGATCTTTGTTTAACTCTGGAGAGTTATTTGATATTTTTACTCTCGTCTGCTGTTTACAACAAACTACAAACTCTATCGTCTCATTTCTACGAATGTATTTGACCTTGAACATCATTTTAAATTGAATTAGAAAAGAACAATGTAAAAGAGTGAATGATTGATTTGTTTCTCCTATGGTTCTTATTAAAAATGTAATATTTCCACAGTCGAGTTATTTTTAACTGAAAATGTTCCAGTTCTGTGTAAAAAACCTCCCGAGGCCGACTTTACCAGCAATGACCTAATAAATTGTATTTCTGCTTTAACCCACAGCCGAGCGAATAATGTGTAGTTAAATGAAGTAATCATTTTCAGCGCAGACATCACTCACGGGAAGATAGCAGGTATATCACTCCCCAACACACGGTCATGCCTGTCACGCACCGGCCAATCACGAGGCAGGGATTTGCCACAGAGCTCCATGTTGTGATTAAATAGTTCCAAGGACGTCTGCGGCTCACAGGAAGAGTCTTTGACCAGACTGATACTCATCTGCCGCGAGATTGGAAGTGGTGGTACTGTGACGTGACGCTGTCTGGGTTTGTTGTTTTTCTCTTTCGCTGCCACTGGAACACTTTCCTCCTTCACTTTTCCTTCATTTCTGTTTGTGACTGTTTATGACTGTTTATGACTGTTTATTACTGTTTATTACTGTTTATTACACTTCATTAGTTTATGACTGTTTATTACTGTTTATTACACATCATTACTGTTTATTACTGTTTATTACACTTCATTTCTGTTTGTGACTGTTTATGACTGTTTATGACTGTTTATTACTGTTTATTACACTTAATTAGTTTATGACTGTTTATGACTGTTTATTACTGTTTATTACACTTCATTAGTTTATGACTGTTTATGACTGTTTATTACTGTTTATTACACTTCATTACTGTTTATTACTGTTTATTACACTTCATTACTGTTTATTACACATCATTACTGTTTATTACTGTTTATTACACTTCATTACTGTTTATTACTGTTTATTACACTTCATTACTGTTTATTACTGTTTATTACACTTCATTACTGTTTATTACTGTTTATAACTGTTTATTACTGTTTATTACACTTCAGTTCTGTTTACACTTCATTACTGTTTATTACTGTTTATTACTGTTTATTTTGTTTCTATATTGACATTCATTTCTCTATTGTCCAGACTCAGTTCTGACACTGATGCACGACAGACTCACACCAGCGACACTTGAAGTCAGTAAAGAGTCCGAATACTGAAGATGATCCACAGAAGTACTTTGATCAAGTATGATGGAAGTACTTCTGTGGTCACATGACACTCACAGACGCTCCAGACAAAGTAATGCAGTGAAGATCATCGTCAGAATAAAAGTTAGACGATAATAATAATCTTACTGTGAAAACTAAACCATCATAAAAGACATGAAAATAAAAGGATGATTTATTGTCTCGAACGATTCTCTGAGAATCTTTGGTTCAACATCTTGTATCTCAAGTGTGTTTTTACGTCAAAGTCAAGTCGATGTCAAGAGATAAATAACTGTGATCAAGATTTTATTCTGCCTCGTGTTTTTACACCTATGCACACACACACACACCTGTGTCACCAGCACACACACACACCAGTGTCACCAGCACACACACACACACCAGTGTCACCAGCACACACACACACACCAGTGTCACCAGCACACACACACCAGTGTCACCAGCACACACACACACACCAGCACACACACACACCAGTGTCACCAGCACACACACACACACCAGTGTCACCAGCACACACACACACACCAGTGTCACCAGCACACACACACACACCAGTGTCACCAGCACACACACACACACCAGTGTCACCAGCACACACACACACACACACCAGTGTCACCAGCACACACACACACACCAGTGTCACCAGCACACACACACACACCAGTGTCACCAGCACACACACACACCAGTGTCACCAGCACACACACACACACACACACACCAGTGTCACCAGCACACACACACACCAGTGTCACCAGCACACACACACACCAGTGTCACCAGCACACACACACACCAGTGTCACCAGCACACACACACCAGTGTCACCAGCACACACACACCAGTGTCACCAGCACACACACACCAGTGTCACCAGCACACACACACACACCAGTGTCACCAGCACACACACACACACCAGTGTCACCAGCACACACACACCAGTGTCACCAGCACACACACACACACCAGTGTCACCAGCACACACACACACACCAGTGTCACCAGCACACACACACACACCAGTGTCACCAGCACACACACACACCAGTGTCACCAGCACACACACACACACCAGTGTCACCAGCACACACACACACCAGTGTCACCAGCACACACACACACACCAGTGTCACCAGCACACACACACACCAGTGTCACCAGCAGCACACACACACACCAGTGTCACCAGAGCACACACACACACACACCAGTGTCACCAGCACACACACACACCAGTGTCACCAGCACACACACACACACCAGTGTCACCAGCACACACACACACCAGTGTCACCAGCACACACACACACCAGTGTCACCAGCACACACACACACACCAGTGTCACCAGCACACACACACACTATTGTCACCAGCACACACACACCCAGTTCACCACACACACACACCAGTGTCACCAGCACACACACACACACCAGTGTCACCAGCACACACACACACACCAGTGTCACCAGCACACACACACCTGTGTCACCAGAACACACACACAGGGACTTGTCCAGGACTTTGTTGTCTGGTGCCTGGAAAACCACCTCCAGATCAACTCCAGCAAAACTAAGGAGTTGATTGTGGATTTCCGGCGGTGTTCCTTCCATCTCCCCCTCACCACTGAACATCCGGGGACAGGACATTGAGATTGTCACGTCTTACAAGTTCCTGGGTGTTCACCTCAACAACCGCCTGGACTGGGTGGATAACACTGCTGCTCTTTATAAAAAAGGGCGGAGTAGACTCTACCTGCTCCGGAGGTTGAGGTTGTTTGGTGTCCAGGGGTCACTCCTGAAGTCATTCTATGACTCAGTAGTGGCCTCTGCCATCTTCAACGGTGTGGTCTGCTGGGGGAGCAGCATGACAGCAAAGGATAGGGCTAAACTGGACAGCCTTATTAAGAAGGCCGGTTACGTCCTAGGGCGCCCCCTGGATCCTGTGGAGGAAGTGTCTGGGAGGAGGATACAGAGAAAGCTGGCCTCCATGAGGAGGAACTTGTCTCACCCTCTCCAGCACACACTGAGGGCATTGAGGAGCTCCATCAGTGATAGGATGCTCCATCCCAGGTGTGTGAGGGAGAGGTACCTCCTTCCTCCTGCTGCCATCAGACTCCACAACAAGAACACACCAAGATAACTATTTAACTGCACCTTTCTTGTTATTTTTGTAAATATGATTGTGTATATATAATATACTGCAGATTTATTTTCTATTCTCATTAGATTTTCTTTTTCTTTTTATTATTCTGGGTGTTTTATTTTTTTGGTATATTCCTCTTGCTGTTGTTAAACCGAATTTCCCCTCGCGGGACAAATAAAGGTTTCTGATTCTGATTCTGACACACTGTAATGAAACAGGTTGTGTTTCCCTGGATGGGACAACATGTGCAAAGATTTGTCGGCTCAGTTTGAAGAAGAATAAAACTTTGATTTAATTCATTCACACTTTAACCTTGACGTCTGATCTTCTGAAGCATTTGCAGTTCATGAAAATATTAAACTCATATTTCACAGTTTGGATGTCAACACGTTAATGACGAGGGCTCAGACACACAAGTCACACAACAGTCGCACACTCAGCTACACAAAATAACAGCCTGAGTTGTTGCTCTGAGTTAATCAGTGTTTTCAGAGTTGAAAGTGTCGTCTGCACCTGCAGATGAAAGTAAACGTGACACTGTTTACCTGATGATCAGTCATGTGTTAGTGGTCAACGTTATCTTCACTCTATGATGAAGCCTTTAGATCATGTTCACTCTATGATGAAGAGTTTAGATCATGTTCACTCTATGATGAAGAGTTTAGATCATGTTCTATGATGAAGAGTTTAGATCATGTTCACTCTATGATGAAGAGTTTAGATCATGTTCACTCTATATGAAGAGTTAAGACACTATGATGAAGAGTTTCACTCTATGATGAAGAGTTTAGATCATGTTCACTTATGATGAAGAGTTTAGATCATGTTCACTCTATGATGAAGAGTTTAGATCATGTTCACTCTATGATGAAGAGTTTAGATCATGTTCCTCTATGATGAAGAGTTTAGATCATGTTCACTCTATGATGAAGAGTTTAGATCATGTTCACTCTATGATGAAGAGTTTAGATCATGTTCACTCTATGATGAAGAGTTTAGATCATGTTCTATGATGAAGAGTTTAGATCATGTTCTCTATGATGAAGAGTTTAGATCATGTTCTATGATGAAGAGTTTAGATCATGTTTCTATGATGAAGAGTTTAGATCATTCATGATGAAAGAGTTTAGATCATGTTCTATGATGAAGAGTTTAGATCATGTTCTATGATGAAGAGTTTAGATCATGTTCATCTATGATGAAGAGTTTAGATCATGTTCACTCTATGATGAAGAGTTTAGATCATGTTCACTCTATGATGAAGAGTTTAGATCATGTTCTATGATGAAGAGTTTAGATCATGTTCTATGATGAAGAGTTTAGATCATGTTCTATGATGAAGAGTTTAGATCATGTTCTATGATGAAGAGTTTAGATCATGTTCGTTCTATGATGAAGAGTTTAGATCATGTTCTATGATGAAGAGTTTAGATCATGTTCTATGATGAAGAGTTTAGATCATGTTCTATGATGAAGAGTTTAGATCATGTTCATGATGAAGAGTTTAGATCATGTTCACTCTATGATGAAGAGTTTAGATCATGTTCACTCTATGATGAAGAGTTTAGATCATGTTCACTCTATGATGAAGAGTTTAGATCATGTTCTATGATGAAGAGTTTAGATCATGTTCTATGATGAAGAGTTTAGATCATGTTCTATGATGAAGAGTTTAGATCATGTTCTATGATGAAGAGTTTAGATCATGTTCACTCTATGATGAAGAGTTTAGATCATGTTCACTCTATGATGAAGAGTTTAGATCATGTTCTATGATGAAGAGTTTAGATCATGTTCACTCTATGATGAAGAGTTTAGATCATATGATGAAGAGTTTAGATCATATGATGAAGAGTTTAGATCATATGATGAAGAGTTTAGATCTTATGATGAAGAGTTTAGATCATGTTCACTCTATGATGAAGAGTTTAGATCATGTTCTATGATGAAGAGTTTAGATCATGTTCACTCTATGATGAAGAGTTTAGATCATGTTCACTCTATGATGAAGAGTTTAGATCATGTTCACTCTATGATGACGCGTTTAGATCATGTTCACTCTATGATGAAGAGTTTAGATCATGTTCTATGATGAAGAGTTTAGATCATGTTCTATGATGAAGAGTTTAGATCATGTTCTATGATGAAGAGTTTAGATCATGTTCGTTCTATGATGAAGAGTTTAGATCATGTTCTATGATGAAGAGTTTAGATCATGTTCTATGATGAAGAGTTTAGATCATGTTCTATGATGAAGAGTTTAGAAGTTCGCTCTATGATGAAGAGTTTAGATCATGTTCTATGATGAAGAGTTTAGATCATGTTCACTCTATGATGAAGAGTTTAGATCATGTTCACTCTATGATGAAGAGTTTAGATCATGTTCACTCTATGATGAAGAGTTTAGATCATGTTCTATGATGAAGAGTTTAGATCATGTTCTATGATGAAGAGTTTAGATCATGTTCTATGATGAAGAGTTTAGATCATGTTCACTCTATGATGAAGAGTTTAGATCATGTTCTATGATGAAGAGTTTAGATCATGTTCTATGATGAAGAGTTTAGATCATGTTCTATGATGAAGAGTTTAGATCATGTTCGCTCTATGATGAAGAGTTTAGATCATGTTCTATGATGAAGAGTTTAGATCATGTTCACTCTATGATGAAGAGTTTAGATCATATGATGAAGAGTTTAGATCATGTTCGCTCTATGATGAAGAGTTTAGATCATGTTCTATGATGAAGAGTTTAGATCATGTTCACTCTATGATGAAGAGTTTAGATCATGTTCTATGATGAAGAGTTTAGATCATGTTCTATGATGAAGAGTTTAGATCATATGATGAAGAGTTTAGATCATGTTCTATGATGAAGAGTTTAGATCATATGATGAAGAGTTTAGATCATATGATGAAGAGTTTAGATCATATGATGAAGAGTTTAGATCATATGATGAAGAGTTTAGATCATATGATCAAGAGTTTAGATCATATGATGAAGAGTTTAGTATCTATGATGAAGAGTTTAGATCATATGATGAAGAGTTTAGATCATATGATGAAGAGTTTAGATCATATGATGAAGAGTTTAGATCATATGATGAAGAGTTTAGATCATGTTCTATGATGAAGAGTTTAGATCACATGATGAAGAGTTTAGATCATGTTCTATGATGAAGAGTTTAGATCTTATGATGAAGAGTTTAGATCATATGATGAAGAGTTTAGATCATATGATGAAGAGTTTAGATCATATGATGAAGAGTTTAGATCATATGATGAAGAGTTTAGATCATATGATGAAGAGTTTAGATCATATGATGAAGAGTTTAGATCATATGATGAAGAGTTTAGATCATATGATGAAGAGTTTAGATCATATGATGAAGAGTTTAGATCATATGATGAAGAGTTTAGATCATATGATGAAGAGTTTAGATCATATGATGAAGAGTTTAGATCATATGATGAAGAGTTTAGATCATATGATGAAGAGTTTAGATCATATGATGAAGAGTTTAGATCATATGATGAAGAGTTTAGATCATATGATGAAGAGTTTAGATCATATGATGAAGAGTTTAGATCATATGATGAAGAGTTTAGATCATATGATGAAGAGTTTAGATCATATGATGAAGAGTTTAGATCATATGATGAAGAGTTTAGATCATATGATGAAGAGTTTAGATCATATGATGAAGAGTTTAGATCATATGATGAAGAGTTTAGATCATATGATGAAGAGTTTAGATCATATGATGAAGAGTTTAGATCATATGATGAAGAGTTTAGATCATATGATGAAGAGTTTAGATCATATGATGAAGAGTTTAGATCATATGATGAAGAGTTTAGATCATATGATGAAGAGTTTAGATCATATGATGAAGAGTTTAGATCATATGATGAAGAGTTTAGATCATATGATGAAGAGTTTAGATCATGTGATGAAGAGTTTAGATCATATGATGAAGAGTTTAGATCATATGATGAAGAGTTTAGATCATATGATGAAGAGTTTAGATCATATGATGAAGAGTTTAGATCATATGATGAAGAGTTTAGATCATATGATGAAGAGTTTAGATCATATGATGAAGAGTTTAGATCATATGATGAAGAGTTTAGATCATATGATGAAGAGTTTAGATCATTTGATGAAGAGTTTAGATCATATGATGAAGAGTTTAGATCATATGATGAAGAGTTTAGATCATATGATGAAGAGTTTAGATCATGTGATGAAGAGTTTAGATCATGTGATGAAGAGTTTAGATCATATGATGAAGAGTTTAGATCATATGATGAAGAGTTTAGATCATATGATGAAGAGTTTAGATCATATGATGAAGAGTTTAGATCATATGATGAAGAGTTTAGATCATATGATGAAGAGTTTAGATCATGTGATGAAGAGTTTAGATCATATGATGTAGAGTTTAGATCATATGATGAAGAGTTTAGATCATGTGATGAAGAGTTTAGATCATGTGATGAAGAGTTTAGATCATGTGATGAAGAGTTTAGATCATATGATGAAGAGTTTAGATCATGTGATGAAGAGTTTAGATCATATGATGAAGAGTTTAGATCATATGATGAAGAGTTTAGATCATATGATGAAGAGTTTAGATCATGTCGTCCACGCTCAGGAAACACGAAGAGCTTCTGTTCTTCTGTGTCATGTGTGGTCGACAGATTATCGTCAGCAGATGTTTCCACAGCATATGTGAGGTTTAATCCTGGAGTAAATACTGCAGTCGACGCACTTTATCAGTTTTGGAACAGATGACATGTTTCTGTCCTGCAGCAGCTGAGCTGCAAATGTCAGACCAGCCACTGACCTCTGACCTCCACACACACATGAACATATTCATGAACATCATGTGACTCGACTCGTCATGTGACTCGACTCATCATGTGACTCGACTCATCATGCGACTCGACTCGTCTTGTAACTCGACTCGTCATGTGACTCGACTCGTCTTGTGACTCGACTCCTCATGTGACTCATCATGTCCTTGAACATCTCATGTGACTCGACTCCTCCTGTGACTCGACTCCTCATGTGACTCGACTCATCATGTGACTCGACTCATCATGTGACTCGACTCATCATGTGACTCGACTCGTCATGTGACTCGACTCATCATGCGACTCGACTCGTCTTGTAACTCGACTCGTCATGTGACTCGACTCGTCTTGTGACTCGACTCCTCATGTGACTCATCATGTCCTTGAACATCTCATGTGACTCGACTCCTCATGTGACTCATCATGTCCTTGAACATCTCATGTGACTCGACTCCTCATGTGACTCATCATGTCCTTGAACATCTCATGTGACTCGACTCCTCATGTGACTCGACTCCTCATGTGACTCGACTCCTCATGTGACTCAACTCCTCATGTGACTCGACTCCTCATGTGACTCGACTCCTCCTGTGACTCGACTCCTCCTGTGACTCATCATGTCCTTGAACATCTCATGACTCCTTCGACCCAAATCCGCTGCTCTTCACTCCCAGGTTCTGTCAGTCTGTGACAAATGTCTGGACCATTGTTTGGATCTTGTTGCTCGACCTTGTCTCCGAGCATCTGTTCACTGACTGTTTATCTCATGTGACGTTTGCTTTTGTCCTAGTTTCGCCGACAGCAGATGATTTTTTATTCTGGATGTTCTGGGAACTTCTCTGTCTCACTGTGATATGATGTTCATCTCATCACGTTAATTGTTGATCCAAGTGTGTCTCTGTGATGTGTGACTCTATTGTATCATCAGTGTGTGTGTGTGTTGTTGTGATGTGTGACTCTATTGTATCATCAGTGTGTGTGTTGTTGTCATGTGTGACTCTATTGTATCATCAGTGTGTGTGTTGTTGTCATGTGTGACTCTATTGTATCATCAGTGTGTGTGTGTGTTGTTGTGATGTGTGACTCTATTGTATCATCAGTGTGTGTGTTGTTGTCATGTGTGACTCTATTGTATCATCAGTGTGTGTGTGTGTTGTTGTGATGTGTGACTCTATTGTATCATCAGTGTGTGTGTTGTTGTGATGTGTGACTCTATTGTATCATCAGTGTGTGTGTTGTTGTGATGTGTGACTCTATTGTATCATCAGTGTGTGTGTTGTTGTGATGTGTAACTCTATTGTATCATCAGTGTGTGTGTTGTTGTGATGTGTGACTCTATTGTATCATCAGTGTGTGTGTGTGTTGTTGTGATGTGTGACTCTATTGTATCATCAGTGTGTGTGTTGTTGTGATGTGTGACTCTATTGTATCATCAGTGTGTGTGTTGTTGTGATGTGTGACTCTATTGTATCATCAGTGTGTGTGTGTTGTTGTGATGTGTGACTCTATTGTATCATCAATGTGTGTGTTGTTGTGATGTGTGACTCTATTGTATCATCAGTGTGTGTGTTGTTGTGATGTGTGACTCTATTGTATCATCAGTGTGTGTGTGTATGTGTGTGTGTGCATGTGTGTGAGTGCGTGTGTGTGCGTGTGTGTGTCTGTGTGTGCGTGTGTGTGTCTGTATGCTTGTGTGTATGTGTGTGTATGTGTGTGAGTGCCTGTGTGTGCGTGTGTGTGTCTGTGTGTGCGTGTGTGTGTCTGTGTGCGTGTGTGTATGTGTGTGTGTGCATGTGTGTGTGTGTGCGTGTGTATGTGCGTGTGTGTGCATATGTGTGTGCGTGGGTGTGTGTGCCTGTGTGTGCATGTGTGTCTGTGTGCGTGTGCATGACAATCCTCAGCCAATCACAGGACAGCATTAACTCAGATCTCGCTCAAACCAGACAAACATATGAAAGTTAAAGTCACGACCGAGGACGACACGTTGGGTTCTTATCACGAGTCTGTGAACCTGAGGTTGTTCCTCAGCAGCTCCGTCCAGAAGATAAAACTCTTTCTTCTCTTTTCCTAAAACATGCCTTTCTCACCTTTTCTCTGCTCAAACAAACATATTCACCACATTTGCAAGTTTATATGTTAGAACACGTTTGAATCTGATGTTCCAGGGACAATAAAGTGAATGTTTAACTACACAAATATGAACAAAACATCTTCAACATTTCAGCTTCAACATGATGTGAAGCCGCTTTTAAAACATCTTCATATATTTCTTCTCCTGCTTTTAATTTCAAGCAATCATTTCAAATAATGAACCTTTCGACGTTCATTTCCTTCAAAGTGAGAACAAAGAAAACAACATGGTTCACGTGGATTTGTTCCTTCACTTGATCAATAAGATCCATCGATCAATACGTTCTGACGTGTGAAGAAAAGTTCATGTTCCTTCAGATAATAACTTCAAAATAAAACTTCTTTCAGACCTTCAGGCAGTGATTCAAACGACTTCCATCAAACCCATGATCAATAATCAATAATCAATAATTGATAATTGATCATCAATCATCGATCATCGATCATCGATCATCGATCATCGATCATCGATCATCGATCATCAATCATCAATCATCAATCATCAATCATAAATCATCGATCATCGATCATCGATCATCGATCATCGATCATCGATCATCGATCATCGATCATCGATCATAAATCATCGATCATCGATCATCGATCATCGATCATCGATCATCGATCATCGATCATCGATCATCGATCATCAATCATCAATCATCAATCATCAATCATCGATCATCGATCATCGATCATCAATCATCAATCATCAATCATCAATCATCGATCATCGATCATCAATCATCAATCATCAATCATCAATCATAAATCATCGATCATCGATCATCAATCATCAATCATCAATCATCAATCATAAATCATCGATCATCGATCATCAATCATCAATCATCAATCATCAATCATCAATCATCAATCATCAATCATCAATCATCAATCATCGATCATCGATCATCAATCATCAATCATCAATCATCAATCATCAATCATCAATCATCAATCATCAATCATCAATCATCAATCATCAATCATCAATCATCAATCATCAATCATCAATCATCAATCATCAATCATCAATCATCAATCATCAATCATCGATCATCGATCATCGATCATCAATCATCAATCATCCATTATCAATACTAGAACTATTTAGAACCACTTAAAAACAAAATGGCTTCTTCAGTCGATTGTTGTCGTATGTTGTGTTGCTTTAACAAATATTCACACACCATTAATGCAAATACACTTCTGACGACAACCATAAACACACAACCTCCGTCTCTGACCGACACGTCGACGTGTTCGTTCGCACACAACTGTCTTTGTTTCCCAGAGAGTGAAACTCAAAGTAAACTTGTGTAAAGAACAGATGTGTTGGATTTAAGTTTGACTATTAATTAGCACGTGTCACCTTCACATGCAGCAACACAACTTCAACACAACAGATGGTGTAAGAAAGAGGTTTGTTTCAAACCTTCACGTGTTGTTGGAACACATGGCGTTGATGGAGACGACGAGCACGAATACCTGCGACACCAACAGAACATGATTGATCCGCTTTCATAGAAACACTTCTTTGATAACCTGGAGAAATAAAATGTCTATTGTTTATGTTTTTATTCTCTTATTTCTTTACATTTGGTTTTCTCAGTTGCTTTGATGATAAATCAAAGTAAAAGATTTTTGTTTCAGTCAAACTATGGGAAAGATTTCAAGAAGTAAATGTTTTTATCCGTGTAACGAACTACTGTATGTTCCGGACGATAAGCTGCAGTTTCTTCATAGTTTGTCCGCGACTTATACTCTGGAGCGACTTATGTGTGAAATTATTACCACATTATTATATCATTTCACATGTTATTGTCACACTAAACCACCAGAGGGCGCTCTAGGCCTGTGTTGATCATTTCCACGTAGAAGAGGAAGCATCTTCTACCTCCGGAGTTAGTTAGTTGTTTAAAAGTGACACGAGGATGAAGAGTTATTTGGAGTTACACGGATGGTTTGGTAAACTAGTTAGTTATTGATGCTATAGTTCTCTGAATAACTCTTCATATGTTATGTTAACATACCAGGTTCTCACTTCATGTAACGGAACATTATTCTGTTGTTGCCTCTAGTTTTATTTTAAATTATCAAATCAATTTCCCCAAAAATGCGACTTATACTCCAGTGCGACTTATATATGTTTTTACTTCTTTATTATGCATTTATGTCTGGAGCGACTCGTGCTCCGGAGACACTTATAGTCCAGAGAATACGGTAATATCTGTGACGTCTACGCCTTCAGGTCGATTTTCACTTTCGTTCACTTCGACTGGTTATCATTTAGACTGGTTTACACAGAGGTCAAGAGAGGAGGGTCATCATAGCTCAGATGGTAGAGTGGTTGCCTGCAGTCCAAAAGGTTGCAGGTTCAATCCCAGCTCCAGACAAGCTTGTGTCGTTGTGTCCCTGAAGACACTTCACCCTGATTGCTCCTGATGGTGAACTTGGTGCAAGTGTGCAGGTGTGCAGGTGTGCAGCCTACAGCCTACTCCCATCAGTGTGTGAATGGTTGAATCTCCCCTCGTGGGACTAATAAGGGATTCTAAAAAAAACAAAAACAAACGAGTGTCAATCGTGTGAACAGAAATATCATCAAGTGTTTTGTCCTGAAATGAAAAACAAGTGAAGCGTTAATTCCAGTCAAAGAGCATATATTCCCAACATTCCTTCTAATGCTTTGATCCACGATATGTTCTTCTTTCAAATGTGAAGCACTTTTACAAGTTCTGCTCAGACGAGCTCTTTCAAAGCCGACCGAGCCAATCAGCAAATGTAGCCTCATGATTATTCAATTCCACAGAAGGAAGAAAAGAAGCAAATTGAAGAGACTTTTGGACCAGTTCAGTGGTTCCTCCAGTGTCATCCTCAAATTGAACTACTCCACAGCTAATTGTGTAACAACGCTGAGTGTCTGAACTCAGCAACCGGGCCCAGAATTCAATGGTTCTGTGGACAAAGACACATAATTACAATCAATTCTGGAGTGAGAAAGTAACACGGAGCTGCTTCACATTCAGATCCAAGAGGCTCTCGAGGAGGTCAGAGCTGAGGACATGAGGCACCAACGTACAGGAGATCCATTGGATTAGAAATAAAACCTTCAATAGATTCTTTGTTTGGCTTGTGATTCGTCGTGTGAGTACAACCGAGTGTAAGTACAACCAAGTGTAAGTACAACCAAGTGTAAGTACAACCAAGTGTAAGTACAACCAAGTGTAAGTACAACCGAGTGTAAGTACAACCAAGTGTAAGTACAACCAAGTGTGAGTACAACCAAGTGTAAGTACAACCAAGTGTAAGTACAACCAAGTGTAAGTACAACCAAGTGTGAGTACAACCAAGTGTAAACAAAGGAGTACAACCAAGTGTGAGTACAACCAAGTGTAAGTACAACCAAGTGTAAGTACAACCAAGTGTAAGTACAACCAAGTGTGAGTACAACCAAGTGTAAGTACAACCAAGTGTGAGTACAACCGAGTGTAAGTACAACCAAGTGTAAGTACAACCAAGTGTGAGTACAACCAAGTGTAAGTACAACCAAGTGTAAGTACAACCAAGTGTGAGTACAACCAAGTGTAAGTACAACCAAGTGTGAGTACAACCAAGTGTTAGTACAACCAAGTGTAAGTACAACCAAGTGTAAGTAAAACCAAGTGTACGTACAACCAAGTGTGAGTACAACCAAGTGTTAGTACAATCAAGTGTAAGTACAACCAAGTGTAAGTACAACCAAGTGTAAGTACAACCAAGTGTAAGTACAACCAAGTGTAAGTACAACCAAGTGTAAGTACAACCAAGTGTAAGTACAACCAAGTGTAAGTACAACCGAGTGTAAGTACAACCGAGTGTGAGTACAACCAAGTGTAAGTACAACCAAGTGTAAGTACAACCAAGTGTAAGTACAACCAAGTGTAAGTACAACCAAGTGTAAGTACAACCAAGTGTAAGTACAACCGAGTGTGAGTACAACCAAGTGTAAGTACAACCAAGTGTAAGTACAACCGAGTGTAAGTACAACCGAGTGTAAGTACAACCGAGTGTAAGTACAACCGAGTGTAAGTACAACCAAGTGTAAGTACAACCAAGTGTAAGTACAACCGAGTGTAAGTACAACCGAGTGTGAGTACAACCAAGTGTACGTACAACCAAGTGTAAGTACAACCGAGTGTAAGTACAACCAAGTGTAAGTACAACCAAGTGTAAGTACAACCAACAAACATTACTAGTTTTCTAGGTTAAAACTGGAAGAGTCTACAACTCTAACTACTTAACTTTTGCCATTACTAGTGAACTACTCTGATCCTATATGTTTAATAGTGAAGTAGTAACATTAAAGCAGTTAACTTTTGCAGCAGCATTAGTAAACTAGTGGACCTGAAAGTGTTTACTAGTGAACTAGTAAAATACATAATGACCTCTTGTTAACATTTTTTAATTGGACTAGTAAACTAGCACGATATAACATGTGAACTAGTTAACTAGTAAAGCCACAGAAGCATTCACAGTTTTTTTTATTACTACTTGTTCACTAGTCCAGCTAAGAATGGGGTAACTAGCCTTAATTTAACTGTTTTTCGGGACCAGCTAGTTCACTAGTAACACCAAACTTGTCAACTAGTTAACTAGTGGGCGCATGGCCGTCACTGGTTCATTAGTACGTTTTTTTTATCCATCACTAGTAAACTAGTAATGTGAACCGTCATGACTTGTTTAACAGCTTGTTTCAAGGAAATCTAACCAGAAGGTAACAAGTTAAACTAAGGATTAAAATGGGATCAAACAACAATAAACATGTCATCCAAGATAGTTCACTCAATGCTAAGCTAGTCATGTAGCATCGATGCACCTGATTGACAGGTGCCACAGGTCCATCATGAGTTAAGAAGCTGGAAACATGTGTTTCATTGAAGTAAGATCTTTGTTCTTCATGTAGTCACTTTAGCTTCAGAGCTGGTTCATGATCTTCTCGTCATCTCCGGCAGAAACACGTCAAAACTGGACTAAAGTCATCAGATGTTTGGATGGATGGATGGATGGATGGATGGATGGATGGATGGATGGATGGATGGATGGATGGATGGATGGATGGATGGATTGAAGGATGGATGGATGGATGGATGGATGGATGGATGGATGGATGGATGAATGGATGATGGATGGATGGATGGATGGATTGAAGGATGGATGGATGGATGGATGGATGGATGGATGGATGGATGGATGGATGGATGGATGGATGGATGGATGGATGGATGGATGATGGATGGATGGATGAATGGATGATGGATGGATGGATGGATGGATGGATGGATGGATGGATGGATGGATGGATGGATGGATAGATGGATGGATGGATGGATGGATGGATGGATGGATGGATGGATGAATGGATGGATGGATGGATGGATGAATGGATGGATGGATGGATGGATGGATGGATGGATGGATGGATGGATGGATGGATGGATGGATGGATGGATGGATGGATGGATGGATGGATGGATGGATGGATGGATGGATGGATGGATGGATGGATGGATGGATGGATCAGAGGTTGTTCTCTTCTTTAATGCTCTCATATGATCACAGTTGTGTTTGTTTAGTTCTTAACTTCATAATCAGAGATTAATCAATATTTCACCTGAAGGTCTTTCTTCCTCTAAATACTTTTTCACACAAATGTAAGATTTCATTCATTTTGTAACATCGACTCATGTTTGAAGTTACAGATGTTTGTTCGTGACAAACTACAAACGAAATGAAGACGTATTTCTACCTTCATGTCTCCAGGAAGCTTCAGTCACAGACTCCACGAGATGTTAAAGACCAAGAAATACATCTTCACTCAGTGCTGACGAACACATGCTCAACATTGTGACATTTTCAACTGAATTCTCTCATTATTTTAATTTCCTTCATATCTTTTCATCTCAGCTCCTCCTCAACCTCCAGACATGTTTAATCAGTGAGAGCCACAGACCTCCAGGATTCCTGCTCCTCTCTTGTTTAGTCTATTATTAAAGCTTCTTCCATACGTCCACTCGGACCACACGGTTGCCATGGTTACCACCATTGTACCAGTACGAGCTCCGCTGACATCTCCTCCTAATGACTTCAACAGATCAGATTTAATTCCAGGTATTCACAGGTTTTCTTGCGTGTTTTGACTGGAGAAGGCGGAGCTGTCGAGAGACTCCAGACGCAGCCTGCGGTTGTGTAGACAAGTGATGCAACGTGAAGAAAACCACAATAAGAGTTTTAAACGGACGGCGATGTCACGTGCAGGTGCTCGGAGGTGAAGTCTGGACGGACGGAGGAGGATTCTGTTCCCACTTTCCTTTAATGAGCTCCTGCCTCCCTCTTCCAGTGGGGGGGGAACGTAATGCAGTCGCGCCGTCCGTGACCCAGAACGGCAGATGGAGGTCTGGGTTGATTTGGTCGACACCTGTTCTCCAGTCGTCGTGTTTGTGCAGACAAACATAATTGCTCACAAAGAAAACACATCACTGCGAAGCCTGTTCAATGTTCTCCTGATTAAACAAATGAAGTCTTTCTAAATGAAAACAACCGAACAACAAAGAGATTCTTGGAGAATATTTACTGCTTTCACGTCAACGATCACATTTAGTTCCTATGACTGTCTTTGTGTTTAAAACATGAATGTTCCGTGCAGTAAAGTTATATGCCTTAAAAAAGGTTTGTTTTTAAGAACATCTAAATTCTGGTCGATTTAACTTTAAAATTGCCTCCTGGTAACATCACCTGAAGTTGGAGCACCATCCTTGTGTTCTCGTCCGAAGGAAACTATTACATTTACATGGTGTTTCACTACATCTGTGTGTAGTTGTCGTCATGAATCTACACACACTTGTGTTTGTAGAGTCAGTTCGTTATAAATCATTCAACTTGTTCAGAGAAACAACAAAGATTCAATCGTCAAAACTGACAGAAACTTATTATAACTTTTTTCATTGATTTATTTGATATACGTTTGAAATCTTCTGATCGTTGTTCATATTCTTCACTGCTGTCTCAAGACTCTCAGGTCGAAGCTTCTCTTCGGATCTTGAAAGGTTTCAATAAATCAGGAACAATATCACAGAGACTTGGATTTAGAAAAGAAATGTGTTTCTATGAACCTTCAGACCCATCATCAGAGTTGGATGAATGATAAGAGGATCAGATATTGATGGAGGCTCAGTTTTTCTGCTTCTTGATGATCATTTCAATTGATAACTGAGTTAAACTCAAGTTACTCATGGTTTAACCAGCACTAGTAGAAGCTCGAGACAAACAGATCCAGCTGATCACACCAGCAACAGTCACGAGGAAAAGAATGCCCTTGAGGCAGAAAACTCGATTATAACCAGACTTTTAGGAGGAGACGAGCGATGGAGAGATGACAAGAGGAAGAAGATTCAGAGAATAATGTGAGGAGTCGAGACGGAGGAGAAGGAGGAAGAGGAGGAGGAGGAGGAGGAGGAGGAGAAGGAGGAGGAAGAGGAGGAAGAGAGGAGTGATGAGGAGGAGGA
The DNA here is from genome assembly GCA_016630915.1 of Callionymus lyra. Taxonomy (NCBI): domain Eukaryota; kingdom Metazoa; phylum Chordata; class Actinopteri; order Syngnathiformes; family Callionymidae; genus Callionymus; species Callionymus lyra. The sequence goes on from JACEEU010000687.1 coordinate 25,713,941, forward strand.
GGGAGGAGGAAGAGAGGAGGAGGAGGAGGAGGAGGGAGGAGGAGGAGGAGGAGAGGAGGAGGAGGAGGAGGAGGAGGAGGAGGAGGAGGGAGGATGAGAGAGGATGGTTCCAGCGTCAGGAGGAGGAGGGAGGAGGAGGAAGAGGAGGAGGAGGAGGCGGAGGAGAGGAGGAGGAGGAGAGGAGGAGGAGGGAGGAGGAGGGAGAGAGGAGTGATGAGGAGGAGGAGGAGGAGGAGGAAGAGGAGTGAGGAGGAGGAGGAGGGAGGGAGAGAGGAGGAGGAGGAGGAGGAGGAGGAGGAAGAGAGGAGTGATGAGGAGGAGGAGGAGGAGGAGGAGGAAGAGGAGGAGGAGGAGGAGGAGGAAGAGGAGGAAGGAGGAGAGGAGGAGGAGGGAGGAGGAGGAGGAGGAGGAGGAGGAGGAGGAGGGAGGAGGAGGAGGAGGAGGAGGAGGAGGAGGAGGGAGGAGGAGGAGGGGAGGAGGAGGAGGAGGGAGGAGGAGAGGAGGAGGAGGAAGAGGAGGAGGAGGAGGAGGAGGAGGAGGAGGAGGAGGAGGAGGAGGAGGAGGAGGAGGAGGAGGAGGAGGAGGAGGAGGAGGAGGAGGAGGATGAGGAGGAGGAGGAGGAGGAGGAGGAGGAAGAGAGGAGTGATGAGGAGGAGGAGGAGGAGGAGGAGGAGGAGGAGGAGGAGGAGGAGGATGTGTTATGAAGAAGAACTGACAGCAGGTGACACTAGTCATGATTGGTCTACAAAGGAGAGGATGTGATTGGAGGAGGAGGATATAACTCTGTTTGAACCTTCACTAGGATTCATTACTGTGAGTAACAAGAAAAACAAAGATATATCAATGACTGAATATAACGATGATTCAAAACATGTTTTTAAAGGATCTGTTGAAGGTAGTCATAGATATTTGTATCACAATGTTGTGTCACAGACCCTTAAAGCCAAGCTTTGACTGCTGCAGTACATTGTGGGAGTTGAAGAGGATTTTAGTGAAGCTGAAAAGTCTTCAACACGAAAGTGGTGGAATTTAAGAAGATTCTTGCAAAAACGTCCAGAGACTGAAAACACCTTTAATTGAGCTTCAATGAATGATGAACGTTCCACACTTTTATTTCCCGTTTCACTCCATTTTTAAAGAGTTTATTAAAATTAACGTGTGACTTACGGCACTGACCTGATTCCATTTGACATTTCTTTTCAATTGAACCATTGAAGCTGCAATTAAGACTTAAACCAGATTATTAATTCACTTACCACTCGTTGCTTCGTGAAACTATGAATATGAAGTCGATGCTTCAATCTCACACTTTCAGCTCTGATGTGTGTTTATGTTTGAAGATGTTATTTAAAAGTCATTATGATTTATTTTAACTTATTGTTCGTCTTCTTCCTCTTATCGGGGTCGTGTCGAGGGGGCAGCAGCTTCAGCTACATGGTCCAGCTCTTCCCCAGGGACCCCGAGGTGTTCCCGGGCCAGCTCGTCCTAGGTCTGCCCCAGGGTCTCCTCCCAGTGGAACCACCAGCGAGGCGTCCAGGAGACACTCAGACGTTCACCTCGACTGACTCCTCAGCGTGGAGGAGCAGCTCCACTGAACGTCATCTCCATGGAGGATAGTTGGATAAATATAGAATCATTTTGCTTGTCATATTCTAAGCGTGTCGTCTGAGGGAACAGGTTGAAGCAGGTCCTCCAGCAGGACTCATGAAGGTTTCCTCACGACTCCTTCGCTCGGGCTTCAACTCCAGCGAGTCACGTGGATGAAGTCTGACAATGGAGCCGAACAAGTTCCCCTCCTCGAGCAGGTGTTGACGTCTCTGCATCTGTCTCTACATCTGGGCCTTGTTGGTTTTAATGAGAGACGACGACTCACTCGGAGTGTCCTCTATTGTTCTCGTCACACAGGAGTCGTTCACACGAGCAGCTGCAGGAAACTACCTTCACTGAGGCGACGTGGAAGACCTTCATGTCGACTGTTGTTTCTACAAGAATGCAGCTGTGACTCAGATCCAACACACAGGTTGTTTGTGAAGAGAGAAGATCATCAAGACTTCTGATGTCAGGACCAGGAACTCACTGGACGTAGTGACTGGACCTCAGGACTACGTTGAACAATTTATCAACACAAATGAAACACTAAACAATGAAAGCCAGAAAAAAAGGTTTTCCTGAGAAGATTCTTTTTTCGTTTCTTTTCAGTCTCACAAACAAACCACCATGTTTGATATTTGGTGTCGAGACAAGAAAACTTGATCTGAATGAAGTTTTTGAAACTCGTGTAGTGAAGTGAAGAAGCTGCATGAAGCTTCATTGTAGCTCCAGTAGGTGGCGCTGTTAGGTGTCAATACAATTGTTTTCAAAACATTATTATATGTTTATAGAGCAGAGAGTCACATCAAGAGGAAAACTAAAAAACAGCTTCTTCATCACATTTATGTTGTTTTGTTTGATTAAAAATGTGTGTGTGTGTCATTTTCTTTTAATGGAAACATCAACTAGTATCAACTCTGGTGTCATTAAACATCAACTAGTATCAACTCTGGTGTCATTAAACATCAACTAGTATCAACTCTGGTGTCATTAAACATCAACTAGTATCAACTCTGGTGTCATTAAACATCAACCTAGTTTAAACAACAGATCAACTCTGGTGTCATTAAACATCAACTAGTATCAACTCTGGTGTCATTAAACATCAACTAGTATCAACTCTGGTGTCATTAAACATCAACTAGTATCAACTCTGGTGTCATTAAACATCAACTAGTATCAACTCTGGTGTCATTAAACATCAACTAGTATCAACTCTGGTGTCATTAAACATCAACTAGTATCAGCTCTGGTGTCATTAAACATCAACTAGTATCAACTCTGGTGTCATTAAACATCAACTAGTATCAACTCTGGTGTCATTAAACATCAACTAGTATCAACTCTGGTGTCATTAAACATCAACTAGTATCAACTCTGGTGTCATTAAACATCAACTAGTATCAACTCTGGTGTCATTAAACATCAACTAGTATCAACTCTGGTGTCATTAAACATCAACTAGTATCAACTCTGGTGTCATTAAACATCAACTAGTATCAACTCTGGTGTCATTAAACATCAACTAGTATCAACTCTGGTGTCATTAAACATCAACTAGTATCAACTCTGGTGTCATTAAACATCAACTAGTATCAACTCTGGTGTCATTAAACATCATCTAGTATCAACTCTGGTGTCATTAAACATCAACTAGTATCAACTCTGGTGTCATTAAACATCAACTAGTATCAACTCTGGTGTCATTAAACATCAACTAGTATCAACTCTGGTGTCATTAAACATCAACTAGTATCAACTCTGGTGTCATTAAACATCAACTAGTATCAACTCTGGTGTCATTAAACATCAACTAGTATCAACTCTGGTGTCATTAAACATCAACTAGTATCAACTCTGGTGTCATTAAACATCAACTAGTATCAACTCTGGTGTCATTAAACATCAACTAGTATCAACTCTGGTGTCATTAAACATCAACTAGTATCAACTCTGGTGTCATTAAACATCAACTAGTATCAACTCTGGTGTCATTAAACATCAACTAGTATCAACTCTGGTGTCATTAAACATCAACTAGTATCAACTCTGGTGTCATTAAACATCAACTAGTATCAACTCTGGTGTCGTTAAACATCAACTAGTATCAACTCTGGTATCATGTATTAAATGTTCTTCAAGACGCAGTAACTTCTCATCATGACCATGTTTTTAAACGTATTACTTTATAAAGTTGCTCTGAAATCTGGACGAACGAGAGGTTACGAGAGTCTATTATGATGTAATAATGGCTTCACTCCTCCTCCAGCTGTAATCACGCTTTGTTTATACATGAGTCCCTTGGAGGTGGAGACTTCCAGGATTGCACTTCTGTGGTTGCAGAGAGTGTTTGACTTGTTGCTCAGCGAGTCGATGATTATTGACCAGATGGAGGAAAGAAACACAAAAGTGTTGAAATCATTTCCAAGTTTCTCCGGCCGTCCTTTGGGAAATGATGAAAAGTCCACGCAGGTAAATTCGAGCTGCTATGGGGTTTTTTTAAGTATCCCATCTGCATGCACTGGTGGACACTTGTAAGTGGCATATAATTAAGGAGCAAGGATACAGCAACCTTGCCTGCAAGTGTGTTTGCTCGGATGATGTGAGACTTGTGAAAGTCAAACAGCTACTTATGAGTTGAAGGTGCAGGAGTCTGACGTGAAGAATCTGCTCCGCTGGCCTGAGGGCACCAGGATGTTGATGTGATGACTCCTCCAAGCATGATCCACGCGTCCAGGATGACCTCCAGACGATGGTCGTATGTCGGGACGAGCGGCTGAAGCTGCTCAGACAGAAGCCGAGGCTCGGGTGGAACAAGGAAGGTTTGGAAACAGAACTTCCGTCAATTACTGGAGCAACTCATCTGACACAGTCAACATCAGCTAATGAGCCATTTTTATCACGTCTCTCTGTATTTCCATCATTATCTCTCGCAGTTAACATGTGTGGAAAGTTTCTCGTGAAAAGCATGAAGGCTCATTTAAAGTAAAAGTCGACACAGGTTTATAAATCCTTCTCTCGGGGGAGAGTGTATACGTCGAGCTGCCGTCGGCCTCACAGAAGGTTCTGAAGGTTGTGTCTCGTGGCCATAAATAAAAACGATGTGACAAAAACACCCTGAAGCCACTTTGGTTTGTCTGTGGGTTTTCCATCATTTTAAGAACTGGTGTTTGCTGCAGTGTCCGGCGTGATGCTTGGCTCCGGCTCGCCGAGGAAATAACTCCTTCCAGGTGCAGAGCCTGGGCTGGAAAATGAGATCCCAGGAGAGTCTTTTCCTCGTGTAGTGAAGGCCTTTGGAAGTCACCAGACGAGTCCATCTCAATAGTCTTCTGACAAGGTTAGAGAATGATGGGATGTTGTTGTTGTCGGTTCAAGACGAGGAAGTCAGAGTCGCCATAGTTTCTTAATTCATGTCTGAAGAATCTCATGAGCTTCCATTCAAATACTTAACTCTGATCTTATTGGACCATTAACTTCCTTTCAATTCAAAAGATTGTTCATAACAGGAACTTGAGTCGTCTTGTTTTTTCACTGCATGAAAAATAAAACCAATTTCAATCCACCAGAGGAAACATGGAGTTAGAACATGTGTGACATTGATGTGACGGTTCGACAGGAAATTAGTGATAAAATAAAAGTGTGTCGGTGACTTGACAAAATAATTAAAAACACTAATCAGCTGTTTTGATTGACACACGTATGATCCAATCAAATCTCTCACTGAATGGGCGGGGCTTACGACAAAGAAAGCGTCCCATTGGTGGATGTTGTAACTCGTGGTCCAATCAGCTGGAGCTTCACTAACATGTTCCTGTGAGTGTGTAGAGTCAATCAAAATTGTTGTTATATTAACACAATCAAACATGTTAGACAAGAGTCAAGTGAGTCTGAGAGTCAACGTTGCTGCCAAATTTCTGACTCAACCCTGTCATGTGTTGTTTGTGTTTAGTTGCTCGTCATCGAAGACGAGCAACATGCGTTGAAAGTGTTATTTTGGCAGCAACGTTGGCTTCCTCACCATCCTGGGAGGTCATGTGTTGCACTTGATTATTGGATCTGGAGCTGATTTGTCAAACAGAATCAGGATCTTGTGTTCGCGTCCATGAACTCACAGTAACCTTCATTTATAACATTGTAGCCAAAGTGATCAAACACAAACACACACAGAATAATATGTTTTCAATGTACATCAAGAATGAAAGTTTCTTCTTAGAAAACAATGACTTCATGAACACATTCCCAGATTGATTTTGCCAAAAGGATTTAAACCCACAGTGTTAAGCATCATAACAGCCTCTGGAATGACCTTTCAAATCCCAGCATGCACTCGTCACACAACAGACTCAGAAATAATCACAGTGAACGACAAAGAAAGTATTTCCAAAGAAATAAGAACGTTTTAGAAATATTTCTTTCATTATTTAAGTTTCTGGGCAAAAACTGAAACATGTTTCTTTTCATTGGCTGCTAACTGTAACTGTAACTGTAACTGTAACTGTAACTGTAACTGTAACTGTGATTGTAACTGTAACTGTAACTGTGATTGTAACTGTAACTGTAACTGTAACTGTGATTGTAACTGTAACTGTAACTGTAACTGTAACTGTGATTGTAACTGTAACTGTAACTGTGATTGTAACTGTAACTGTAACTGTAACTGTGATTGTAACTGTAACTGTAACTGTAACTGTAACTGTAACTGTAACTGTGATTGTAACTGTAACTGTAACTGTAACTGTAACTGTGATTGTAACTGTAACTGTAACTGTAACTGTAACTGTAACTGTAACTGTGATTGTAATTGTAACTGTAACTGTGATTGTAACTGTAACTGTAACTGTGATTGTAACTGTAACTGTAACTGTGATTGTAACTGTAACTGTGATTGTAACTGTAACTGTAACTGTAACTGTAACTGTAACTGTAACTGTAACTGTAACTGTAACTGTAACTGTAACTGTAACTGTAACTGTAACTGTAACTGTGATTGTAACTGTAACTTTAACTGTGATTGTAACTGTAACTGTGATTGTAACTGTAACTGTAACTGTGATTGTAACTGTAACTGTAACTGTAACTGTAACTGTAACTGTGATTGTAACTGTAACTGTAACTGTGATTGTAACTGTAACTGTAACTGTAACTGTAACTGTAACTGTAACTGTGATTGTAACTGTAACTGTAACTGTAACTGTGATTGTAACTGTAACTGTAACTGTAACTGTGATTGTAACTGTAACTGTAACTGTGATTGTAACTGTAACTGTAACTGTGATTGTAACTGTAACTGTAACTGTGATTGTAACTGTAACTGTAACTGTGATTGTAACTGTAACTGTAACTGTAACTGTAACTGTGATTGTAACTGTAACTGTGATTGTAACTGTAACTGTAACTGTGATTGTAACTGTAACTGTGATTGTAACTGTAACTGTGATTGTAACTGTAACTGTGATTGTAACTGTAACTGTGACTGTAACTGTAACTGTAACTGTAACTGTGATTGTAACTGTAACTGTGATTGTAACTGTAACTGTAACTGTGATTGTAACTGTAACTGTGATTGTAACTGTAACTGTAACTGTAACTGTAACTGTAACTGTGATTGTAACTGTAACTGTGATTGTAACTGTAACTGTGATTGTAACTGTAACTGTAACTGTGATTGTAACTGTAACTTTAACTGTGATTGTAACTGTAACTGTGATTGTAACTGTAACTGTAACTGTAACTGTAACTGTAACTGTAACTGTGATTGTAACTGTAACTGTAACTGTGATTGTAACTGTAACTGTAACTGTAACTGTGATTGTAACTGTAACTGTGATTGTAACTGTAACTGTAACTGTAACTGTAACTGTGATTGTAACTGTAACTGTGATTGTAACTGTAACTGTGATTGTAACTGTAACTTTAACTGTGATTGTAACTGTAACTGTGATTGTAACTGTAACTGTAACTGTAACTGTAACTGTAACTGTAACTGTAACTGTAACTGTAACTGTGATTGTAACTGTGATTGTAACTGTAACTGTAACTGTGATTGTAACTGTAACTGTAACTGTGATTGTAACTGTAACTGTAACTGTAACTGTAACTGTAACTGTAACTGTAACTGTAACTGTGATTGTAACTGTAACTGTGATTGTAACTGTAACTGTAACTGTAACTGTAACTGTGATTGTAACTGTAACTGTAACTGTAACTGTAACTGTAACTGTAACTGTAACTCCGACTCCGACTCCGACTCTGACTTATGACTCATGACTCATGACTCATGACTCCGACTCCGACTCCGACTCCGACTCCGACTCCGACTCCGACTCCGACTCCGACTCCGACTCCGACTCCGACTCCGACTCCGACTCCGACTCCGACTCCGACTCCGACTCCGACTCCGCCTCCGACTCCGACTCCGACTCCGACTCCGACTCCGACTCCGACTCCGACTCCGACTCCGACTCCGACTCCGACTCCGACTCCGACTCCGACTCCGACTCCGACTCCGACTCCGACTCCGACTCCGACTCCGACTCCGACTCCGACTCCGACTCCGACTCCGACTCCGACTCCGACTCCGACTCCGACTCCGACTCCGACTCCGACTCCGACTCCGACTCCGACTCCGACTCCGACTCCGACTCCGACTCCGACTCCGACTCACGACTCCGACTCCGACTCCGACTCCGACTCCGACTCCGACTCCGACTCCGACTCCGACTCCGACTCCGACTCCGACTCCGACTCCGACTCCGACTCCGACTCATGACTCCGACTCCGACTCCGACTCCGACTCCGACTCCGACTCCGACTCCGACTCCGACTCCGACTCCGACTCCGACTCCGACTCCGACTCCGACTCCGACTCACTGACTCCGACTCCGACTCCGACTCCGACTCCGACTCCGACTCCGACTCCGACTCCGACTCCGACTCCGACTCCGACTCCGACTCCGACTCATGACTCTGACTCTGACTCTGACTCTGACTCTGACTCTGACTCTGACTCTGACTCTGACTCTGACTCTGACTCTGACTCTGACTCCGACTCATGACTCTGACTCTGACTCTGACTCTGACTCTGACTCTGACTCTGACTCTGACTCTGACTCTGACTCTGACTCTGACTCTGACTCTGACTAACTGTGACTCAACTAAAGGAGGAAATGATGTCGCACGAGTGTGAAACTTTGATTTAATAAGAATATCATTAGCTGATGATGGTTCGTATGAAGGTGTTCAGTGAAGAAAACATGATCATAAAAACGTAAGAACGTCATGATATATGTGTGTTTCACGGTCGCGGCTCTCATTATGCTCTAATTATTTTACCGAGCAATTTCACAGCAATTAAATCTGCGATGATATCAGGTTTAAATGGGAATATGGATGAGTTCATTAACAACATACATTAGCAGGTTCAGGCCAGGAAATGTTGGACTAAATCTTCTGTTTTAATGCATGAAGTGTAATTAAATCTCTCGGTTGCTGAGATTAAACACACGATTCTTTGGTTCTGCCTCAATGTCCGGGAGCTCAAACGCTCGATGGTGTTTATAAACCAGGTCTTTGTCTTGGTTTCTACAGCGGTTTGAAAAGTCTCAGTCGCAGCAGCAAAGATGGAGGAGAGCAGGAAGCAAGAAATGAACGAGTCTGATGAAAAACAAGTGACCTCCTTCACAAACTGCTTCTCTTTGACTCGCCTCTTGCCACAGCCTCGAGCCTCATCCTTCATCATGAGAAGTGACGAGTGTCAGTTGGAAACTCGACCGAATGAGGAGGTGGAGGTCACCAACAACAATACACTTCCTGCCCGCCGGCCAAAAGCAACGAGCGTGTTTGTCGTTCAATATCTTTTCTGCAGAAAGAATGTTTCTCAACGTAAACACAGAGTCCAGTGAATGTTTGATTCTTCAATGTTGAAGTAACATATTTAAATACACAAGTGTTGAGCAGAAAGATGTAGAAAAATATGTTTTGAAAAAATGTAGGAAACATTAAATAACTTTACAATTTTTTTTAACCCATTATCATTTTTTAATCAGTTTTCTGAAGATATTTCTCAGTTTTTTAATCAAATAAATGTAGTTGCTAAAGTCAAACAAGACATAAAAGATTTAAATTTCAGACGATCAGGATGTGGTCGTAGGTGTTCTTGTTTCTGTTTCTTTGTGTTGTTGGATGTGTGAGTTGTCGTCACACACTTTGTGTTGATATACTGGGTTCAGTCAAGCATTGATGCGTTCTTACAGGAACTGTTGTCTCCGTCTTTGAAACTATTCTATAACGTATACATCATCATATTTGACTTTATTTTCCAAAGTAATCATTCAATGTATCAGCAAGTGTGTAAACAAAACAACACAATCCTCAAATTGTTTACGTGACAAAACATTTCTTTGTAAAACAGACGCTGTCTTGTGAAAAGCTCCTTCGTTTGCCAACTGTTGTTGGAATCGTCTTCTCTTCCCATATTTTGGTCACAGGAGCTTCACCGCTTCAGGCCAGAGAAACAATGAAATATATAAAAGACAACAAAAGTGTTATAATTATAATTTTCCTTTCAGGCGACAGTGACTCATAAATATTTCAGTCACATGATTTCTCTGTTCTTGCATGAACAACACTTACGGTTCCAGTGGGAAGATTGTGAAAATAACATTAAGGACACGTTAACAGACACTTATAGAGAGTGTTTTGATGTTTATACTTTAGTTTCCTTGTTTAGTTGTGGCAGCGTATGTATGAACGCACACACGGGACGATCAAAATAACACACTGTTCTCGGTGCTTCACTCTCACATAAAGGAAGAAGTTTGTTTGCTACGAAGAAAACAGGGAAAACTTTTATGATGTTTAATATATTTCTTTCAAGAAAAAGAAAAAGAAAAAGTTGTTTTAGTGATTCTTTAGTACCTGATCAGTTTCATAGTTTGTTGGTCTGTTGCTGTTGTTTATTCTAATCAAAAAAAAGACGTGGAATCTTCACTCACAGCTTCAACGATCCAAGTTTGGTCAAGTTCCACTAATCTTGTTATTTTTTATTTTATTTTATTTTATTTTTTTATTTTATTTTATTTTATTTTATTTTATTTTATTTTATTTTATTTTATTTTATTTTATTTTATTTTATTTTATTTTATTTTGTTTTATTTTATTTCATTTTATTTTATTTTATTTTATTTTATTTTATTTTATTTTATTTTATTTTATTTTATTTTATTTTATTTTATTTTATTTTATTTTATTTTGTTTTGTTTTATTTTATTTTATTTTATTTTATTTTATTTTATTTTATTTTATTTTATTTTATTTTATTTTATTTTGTTTTGTTTTGTTTTATTTTATTTTATTTTATTTTATTTTATTTTATTTTATTTTATTTTATTTTGTTTTGTTTTGTTTTATTTTATTTTATTTTATTTTATTTTATTTTATTTTATTTTATTTTATTTTATTTTATTTTATTTTATTTTATTTTACTATAATCTTGTTGATTTCTGTCGGAGTCTCACGCCGTGGTTTGTTCAGAGTAACAAGTGTAGATGTTTGTGTTCTTGACTGACGAGAGAGTGAATGTATTTGAGCTTCATAACCATCAGAGTTTCCTTCCCTGGAACAAACAAACATCTCATTGGAACCATCATCGAGACACAAAGACACTTTCTCGTTCATTTCCATTTGAAACTCATGATTATTTTAAGCCGACGCTGCAGATTAAAACATGAGGGACGATGAAAGGAAGCACCAGGTCGTTGAAACGGCGACGCCATTAAGTGCTTTACCTCTCGCCGGCCGGTGAGTGAACATTAAAAGCTATTGTTTCATTTAAAAATGTGTGTGTAATAAAATGGATGGGCTGAATTATCTCTCCCTGGTGCATTGAAATATATCTGCACTATTTATTGCTGCGTTTAATGAACGCCAAAGACAAATGTCCTGCATTAAGACTTATTTGCATCTTTGTTACACGACCTCCAGAACACCTTGAAGGTGTGAGTCAATCCTGAGAGTGTGTATTTGTACTCATGTGTTGGTGGTGTTTATAAGATGTTACTGATGCTCAGACCAACACGTGAAAATATCATTTTCCTAAAATCAACTCACAGGTCGATGAAACGGAAAAAACATCAAATTAGTAAAGACGAGTCAAATAAGTAGATTAAAAAAAACCAATGAATACAAGTATAAAGTTGTTGTGGAACATTTGACAGGAAGACGACACACACACACACACACACACACACACACACACACACACACACACACACACACACTGTTCTGTTCCTCACACGTGTCGATTCATTGACTGAGAAGATCAAGTTGAGTCACTTGTTATCTTGTTGTCAAGACTCGTGACTCACAGACGCTCAGGGAGGAGAGTCGAGGAGAAACATATGATGGAATGATGCTAAAGTAACTGTTGCTCACTGTGTGGATCTAATGATGTGATCGTGACATTGAAGCAACTCTGACAGTCGTACGTCTTCCTGATCGAACACATGTAGTTACTGTGTGTCGAGTCACAAGTTTCTCTGCTGCAGGTGAAGCTTCAGGTTCGAGGCTGAGGACGCTGACCGTGGTGCTGACCGTGGAGCTGACCGTGGTGCTGATCCATCAACGGTCTCTTCATGACGTCATTGATTTTGGATTGTCTTTATTGATCTACACACTCACAGGAAGATGTAAGTGAAGCAAGTGATGATGGGGGACGAAGTTACAAGGATGAAGCAATGAAGTGTGAAGTGATGAAGTGAAAGTGACGCCCATGAAGTGGATCACTAAGAGAGAGTTATGAATTGATGAAGTGGAAGTCGATAAATAAAGAAGTGATTAGTGAAGTGATTGAAGTGATGAAGTGATGAAGTGATGAAGTGAAGAAGTGATGAAGTGATGAAGTGATGAAGTGATGAAGTGATGAAGTGATGAAGTGATGAAGTGATGAAGTGATAAAGATGAAGTGATGAAGTGATGAAGTGATGAAGTGATGAAGTGATGAAGTGATGAAATGAAGAAGTGATGAAGTGATGAAGTGATGAAGTGATGAAGTGAAGAAGTGATGAAGTGATGAAGTGATGAAGTGATGAAGTGATGAAGTGATGAAGTGATGAAGGTGAAGATGAAGTGATGAAGTGATGAAGTGATGAAGTGATGAAGTGATGAAGTGATGAAGTGATGAAGTGATGAAGTGATGAAGTGATGAAGTGATGAAGTGATGAAGTGATGAAGTGATGAAATGAAGAAGTGATGAAGTGATGAAGTGATGAAGTGATGAAGTGATGAAGTGATGAAGTGATGAAGTGATGAAGTGATGAAGTGATGAAGTGATGAAGTGATGAAGTGATGAAGTGATGAAGTGATGAAGTGATGAAGTGATGAAGTGATGAAGTGAGAGATGTTTGTTTTTAACTCATGTTAGGAATTAAAAGTTGTTTAACGTCTGAAAATGTCTGTTATTTTGTAGATTTCTTGACTTTTATAATTTCCTGAACCTTTAGATCAACATGAGATAAAAAAGAAACAAATAATATTTTAGCAGAAGTAAAACTTTGAAGTTTTATTTTCAAGTTCACACAAATAAACATAGTACCTTACCTTACCTTACCTTACCTTACCTTACCTTAGCTTACCTTACCTTACCTTACCCTACCTTACCTTACCTTACCTTACCTTACCTTACCTTACCTTACCCTACCTTACCTTACCTTACCTTACCTTACCTTACCTTACCTTACCTTACCTTACCTTACCTTACCTTACCTTACCTTACCTTACCTTACCTTACCTTACCTTACCTTACCTTACCTTACCTACCTTACCTTACCTTACCTTACCTTACCTTACCTTTACCTTACCTTACCTTACCTTACCTTTACCTTACCCTTACCTTACCTTACCTTACCTTACCTTACCCTTACCTTACCTTACCTTACCTTACCTTACCCTACCTTACCTTACCTTACCTTACCTTACCTTACCTTACCTTACCTTACCTTACCTTACCTTACCTTACCTTACCTTACCTTACCTTACCTTACCTTACCTTACCTTACCTTACCTTACCTTACCTTACCTTACCTTACCTTACCTTACCTTACCTTACCTTACCTTACCTTACCTTACCTTACCTTACCCTACCTTACCTTACCTTACCTTACCTTACCTTACCTTACCTTACCTTACCTTACCTTACCTTACCTTACCTTACCTTACCTTACCTTACCTTACCTTACCTTACCTTACCTTACCTTACCTTACCTTACCTTACCTTTACCTTACCTTACCTTACCTTACCTTACCTTACCTTACCTTACCTTACCTTACCTTACCTTACCTTACCTTACCTTACCTTTACCTTAC
>JACEEU010000687.1:25732612-25757612 GCA_016630915.1 Callionymus lyra
ACACGTTCCCTTCCATATCTACGACATACTGCTTCCCACATTTCCATGACACATCTCTCCATTACTACGACATCTCTTCCATATCTACGACACGTCCCTTCCACACTACGACACATCTTCCATACTACTACACGCCCTTCCACACTACGACACATCTCTCTTCCATACCATGACACATTCTTCTATACCTACGACATCGCCTCTCCACACTTACGACATACATTCTTCCACATTTACTACATTTGCTCTTCCATTTACGATATCTTCTTTCCACATTTACATACACGTTTCCTTCAGGCGACACGTTTCCTTCATATTTACAAATCTTTCCACATTTACGATACGTTTCCTTCATATTTGGCGATATCGCCTCTTCACATTTACGACATATTCTTCATATTTACGATATCTTTCTACATTTACGACATTGCTCTTTCACATTTGCGAATGCCTCTACCATTTACGTTCATTCTTCATACTACGACATATCTTCTTCTATTACTTACGATACGCTCTTCCATATTTGGCGATATCCTTCTACATTTACACACGTCTCTTCTACATTTCACGACATCTCTTCCATACTACGACATATCTCTTCATCACTTACGTATCGCTTCCTACATTACTTACGACACATCCTTCACACTTACGACACGTCTCTTCACACTACGACACATCTCTTCATTACTTACGACACGTTCTTCCACATCTACGATGTATCTCCATACTACGACTATTCACTCTCTTACACTACGACATATCCTCCACTATTTATCATTATCCTCCATACTACGACTTCCCTTCACACTACGACAATGTCTCTTCACATTACGACTTCGTCCCTTCCACACTACGAATAGATCTTCATTTACTACGACATAGTTCTTCTCACATTTACGACATTTCCTTCCATACTCTTACGACATGTTCTTTCATTACTATTACATTCGCCTTCTACATTTATTTATGCTTCTTCTATATTTACGACACGTCTCCTTCACATTTACAGAGCACGTTTCTTCTTACTTTACGACACGTCTCTTTCTATTTAGCAAATTTGTTCTTCATATTTACGACACTTCCACATTTACGCACTTTCTTCATTACCTACGTACACGTTTCTCCATTCTGCGACATCGCCTTTCCACATCTACGACACGCCTTTCACACTCACAACTTTCTTTCCACATTTACGAATCTCTTTCCACATTTACGACATTGCCCTCCACACTTTACATTCTTCCATTTACGACTTGCCTTTCATAATTTACGACACATCTCTTCTACACTTACGTACACGAGCCTTCCATACTTCACGATACTCCCTTCATATTTACGACCGTTTACCTTCCATACTACGACACGCCTTCATACATTTACGATACGTTTCCTTTCTACATTTACGATTGCTCCTCTTCCACATTTACGAAACGCTTCCTCTTACTAATTTCGACTGCCTCCTCCACACTACGACTGCTCCTTCCACACTACGAAACGTCCTCCACACTACGACTGCTCCTCCACACTACGACACGTTCCCTACACTACGACGTCCTCCACACTACTATGACATCTTCCATACTTACGCACATGCCCTCCAATACTACGACACGCTCCTCCACACTCACGACCGTCCTCTTCCACACTACGGGCACGCCTTCTACACTACGACACGTCCTCCACACACTACGACATCCTCCACACTACGACACGTCCTCCACATCACGAAACTCTTCCACACTACGACCGTCCTCCACACTACGAACACTGCTCCCTTCCACACTACGACACGTCCTCCACACTACGACACGTCCTCCACATTTACGCACACCATGACTCTCCTCCACACTACGACCCCTCCTCCACACTACGACTGGCTATCCCTCACATTTACGACGCCCTCCCACACTTTCACCATCCCCCCCCACACTACGACACGCCCTCCATACTACGACATACCTCCTCCACACTACGACACATCTTCCACACTACACACGCCTCCACACTACGACACGTCCTCCACACTACGACACGCCTCCTCCACACTACGACACTCCTCCACACTACGACACGTCCTCCACACTACGACACGTCCTCCACACTACGACACGTCCTCCACACTACGACACGTCCTCCACACTACGACACATCCTCCACACTACGACACGTCCTCCACACTACGACACGTCCTCCACACTACGACACATCCCTCCACACCCGACACGCTTCCTCAACACGACACCCCTCCACACCACGGACTCCTCCACACTACGACACGTCCTCCACACTACGCACATGTCCTCCACACTACGACACGTCCTCCACACTACGACGTCCTCCACACCTACGACAGTCCTCCACACTTACGACACTCCCTCCACACTACGACATGGTCTTCCACACTTACGACACGTTCCTCACACTACGACATGTCCTCCACACCACGGCAGCCTCCCACTACACCCCCACGCTCCACACTACTCGTCCTCCACACTACGACCACCTCCTCCACACTACGACACGTCCTCCCACACTAACACATCCTCCACACTACGACACGTCCTCCACACTACGACACATCCTCCACACTACGACACATCCTCCACACTACGACATCCCCTCCACACTACGACCACGTCTCTCACACTACGACCACGTCCTCCACACTACGACACGTCCTCCACACTACGACATCCCTCCACATTGACCCTCGACACTATCGTCCTCCACACTACGACACGTCCTCCACACTACGACACGTCCTCCACACTACGACATGTCCTCCACACTACGACACGTCCTCCACACTACGACACGTCCTCCACACTACGACACGGCCCTCCACACTACGACACGTCTCTTCCACACTACGACACGTCCTCCTCAACTACGACACACCCCTCCACACCCGACCGTCCGTTCCACACCTACGACACGTCCTCCACACTACGACGTTCCTCCACACTACGACCCCTCCACACCCGACACGTCCTCCACACTTACGACATGCCTCCTCCACACCCGACACGCCCTCCACACTACGACACGTCCTCCACACCTACGACACGCCTTCCACACTACGACGCGTCCTCCACATTACGGACACGTCCTTCCACACCTACACGACACGTCCTCCACACCCACTACTCACACTCCTCACACTGCGACACGTCCTCCACACTCTGGCCACGTCCTTCCATACTAACGTCGTCCCCCCCTCCACTACTACACGTCCTCCACACTACGACACGTCCTCCACATTACGACCGTCCTCCACACTACGACACGTCCTCCACACCTACGACGCGTCCTCCACACCACGACACGTCCCTCCACACTACGACACGTCCTCCACACCTACGACACGTCCCTCCACACTACGACACATCCTCCACACTACGACACGCTCCTCCCACACACGCCCTCGTCCCACATTGCGACACCTCCCTCCACATTCTCGACGACATCCTCCACACTACGACACGCTCCTTCCACACTACGACACGTCCTCCACACTACGACACGCTCCTCCACACTACGACACGTCCTCCACACTACGACACGCTCACCTGCACTCCACACTACGACACGCTCCTCCACACCTCGACACGTCCTCCACACTACGACACGTCCCTCCACACTACGACACCGTCCTCACACTGTCCACAATGCCTTCTCACACCTACGACACGTCTTCCTCCACTCACCCCGAGACACGTCCTCCACACTACGACACGTCCTCCACACTACGACTCGTCCCTCCACTACATTGTCACACGCCCTTCCACACTACGACACGTCCCCCACTACCGACACGTCCTCCCACACTACGACATACCCCCCCACTACATCGTCCCCCACACTACGACACGTCCTCCACACTCCCCACGACAGTTCCCCCACACTACGACACGTCCTCCACACTACGACACGTCCTCCACACTACGACTCGTCCTCCACACTACGACACGTCCTCCACACTACGACTCGTCCTCCACACTACGACACGTCCTCCACACTACGACTCGGCCTCCACACTACGACACGTCCTCCACACTACGACACGTCCTCCACACTACGACTCGTCCTCCACACTACGACACGTCCTCCACACTACGACTCGTCCTCCACACTACGACACGTCCTCCACACTACGACTGGCCCTCCACACTACGACTCGTCCTCCACACTACGACACGTCCTCCACTCCTCACGACTCGTCCCCCTCCACACTGCGACACGCCTCCACACTACGACTCGTCCTCCACACTACGACACGCCCTCCACACTACGACACGTCCTCCACACTACGACACGTCCTCCACACTACGACACGTCCTCCACACTACGACACGTCCTCCACACTACGACTCGTCCTCCACACTGTGGCCGCTCACTTCACCACACATCTGTGTGGACAGACAAGCTGCCAGAGCAAGTTAAGCTTCTGAAATATAACCTCCGCTTTACCCCCACAGCTGACATGCTGCATATGCAGATGAAGGAGGAGCAGCCATTTATTCCTTCACAAGGGTCACTTGTATATTTAATTATTCATCCGGCATATGTTGAGACGTCAGTGCTGAGCTTTGATCAGGAAGAAGTTCTGTCTCTCAGTGAGCCGTCAACGTCCTCACAAGCATCTTCTACACATGACAGAGAATCTAAGAATCTTCGTTGAGAGAAGATCTTCAGTCGTTCAGCATCAGGTGTAGTTTATCTGTTACCATAGCAACAGCAGCAAAAGTGAGAGGTAAGTGCTTCCTGTAAGAGTTTCAATAAGAAGGTGAATCAGAACACTCTCACTCTCTCCAGTACCTCTCACACGGACTCGGACTCGGACTCGGACTCGGACTCGGACTCGGACTCGGACTCGGACTCGGACTCGGACTCGGACTCGGACTCGGACTCGGACTCGGACTCGGACTCGGACTCGGACTCGGACTCGGACTCGGACTCGGACTCGGACTCGGACTCGGACTCGGACTCTTCTTTTCCAGGTTGATTTTCTACTCTTAACGTGTTTTGTCCGAGAGAGTCTGTGCTGCACATCCATGAATGTCCGTCAATCCTCAGCGTCTTAAGCTGCTGTAATTCTCTCTTAAAAATATGTTCTTTAACTTTGAGGATCAAACACAAGGTTTATTCTCTTTTTCTACTGTAAAATCTAAATATGAAATTTTATTTCCATCATTATAAAAATATAAATAAAATAGCTCTGAGTTGCAGCTGTTAAGATAAAAATATTATTTTACAATACGTTGCATGTTCGTGTAACAAGTCAGAAGTTATTCTTGTCTTTATCTGCAGGAGAAAGTTTGACTATTTTAGAACAAGTTCATGAAAAATTTATTAATAGAAGAAGAAAAAGAACTGAAGGTAAAGTTGTGTGGACTTCATGAAGGTTCTTCCATCTGTAGAATCACATTAAATGAAGACTTTTGTTCTTCGGGAATCATCGTCTGGTGAGTCGACTGCTCCAGACGTTGCTCAAAGGCATGAAGACAGAACCCGGGGGCGTCTGTCAAGACTTGTGGGTCGAGACAGATAAACAAAATAAATAAAACAAATAGAATAAAATAAAAGAATCTGCTTTTGGATCCATTTGACGTTTTCTGGGGCTTGATTATTTTTTTCTTCCTAAATAACTTAACATAAGATTTTCTTGAATAAAACAATATATTAATCAATAAATAAAACAAACTTGGACGAGAGGTTAGTTCCTGGTTTGATTCACTCTGTGTTTATTTGCTACAAAAACATATTTATGACATGCGTGTGTGAGTGGTTGTCTGTTCATGTGCGATTGACTGATAGCCTGTCCAGGGAATCCTCTGCCTTGAACCCGGTGTAGCTGGGACGAACAACAGGAATGTTTTCTCTGATCGTGTGTGAGACGTTCGTGCTGCTTGTAATAATCATGTGTGATTGTAGACGTGTGTGTTCACTTACACACTAAAGAATTAACAAGAATTAAAATAAATAAAACATTATGTCGGAGTCGAGCTGCTCTGAGGTCAAAGGTGAGACATTTAACTTAATTTGTATAAAAGTTCCATGTATTTTTATGTAAAACACAACAACACTTTAGTATTAGCACTGAGACTCATTAAAACACCTTCTAAACACTAATGATAATTACGTTCATTATGGTGAATAACGTCACAGTTCTATGAGCACAAATGAATGTGAGGATTTGAAATGTATGTTTTCTTTCAACGCTCTTCATACGTTTCAATTAAGGCTTTAAATGAAGACGAAGGGTGTATGTGGAGCTGCAGCGAGGGTCGTCATGGATACCATGTTGACCCAACCAGAGGTAATAGAAGCGTAGATTTGTTGAGCGACGATGACGTTTCTCACGTCTGTCGACACATCAAACATGAAAGGCGAGAGAATTACTTTCAAACTTCATCTCAACAGACGCGACTGAGTCGAAACAAAACGTTTAGGTTTAAAGAGGAAAAACAGAGAATTATTCGGATCAACTCATTATTTTATTTTGTAGCAGAAACTCTTTGAAACTCTTTTACTCTGCGTTTGATCGAGAAGGAACTGTTTGAGTGTCAGCGTCTCACATGTGTAATGAATGTGTACAAATATTCAGAGAACTGTTACATTAGTAAAAAATAAGTAATAAATAAATCACATTCAAATATAAGGTTGGATTCTAAAACAACAGGCTTTTATTTTGAATCAGATCATTCTCGTCATTTTCCCTTCGAATGTTGACTTCAAATGAGCTTTTATTTCATCTTCAACGTTCTTATTTTTTGCATCTTAATTCTCAACGACAGCGTCGACAATAAGATGAAACATCAACTAAGTGAAGATCAAAGATATAAACTGCAGCTTAAGTTTGATCATAAATTCACTGTAAAAACATAAAACATTAATGTTCGCATCAATATTTGAAGATGTTTCATTCGTTTGTTTTTCAATTACAGCTCACCTTGAGGCACAACTACACTTTTTTCTACACACTGTGTGTGTGTTTGTGTGTGTGTGTTTGTGTGTGTGTGTATGTGTGTGTGTAGCAGGAAGCGTTATTATGTCGTGCGGGTAAATAGAAAGTGTGGAATTGAACCGAGGACCTCCCTGAGCTGCAGGAGATCCACACACATGTTGTGTGAGCACTTACACTCCTCAAGGCTTCTTAGCAGATGCCGCCGTGATCTGCAGCTCAAATCTCCCTGAGGATCCAATAAATCACTTAAAATCCAAACCGTGGTCTCGGGCGAGATATGAAGAACGTTGAACGAGAAGATTCCATGTTGGGCGGCAGCTCCGGGCTCAGCGGGGGGGCAGATGTGGAGGAACTCAGTTTGATAAAGAAAACCTGCAAGTGAGCAGATTAGGTTCAAAGAGTCCGTCGCCATGGTAACCCTGCTTGGACCAGGAGTTCCTAAAGTTATCAAAGTCCAGAGTTTCCACTCTTGGTTCCGACCCAAGGTCCTGTCAGTGGTTCTGATCCGTCTAACTACGTGTCATTGGTGAATACATTATTCATGTCTCAGGCAAATACAGGCTCCAGAGAAAAACTGCGAGTTCAGCAGAAGATTCTGACGTTTGGTTGAACAAGAACCGCAGGATCCAGTTTTACAGCCAGAGAACCGTGTCGAGACGTTTGTATCAGGAAGGAACTAAAGATGTTTCGTTCTTTGTTATTGTTTTAATTAGGAATATTTACATCATTGTTTTACCTTTACAAAATAACACACATATAGTATTTTTAATGAACCAACAACTCTTCTGTTGTTTTATTAATAAAGATCTTAATGTTTGGAGAAGTAAACGACTGACCTCTCAGTGAAGGTTTTAGGGGTCGGAGGTCAACTCCGTCAGCTCAAGGGATAAGGAGGGCAGAAGAAAAACATTAAATAAGGATTATTTACAACATTTCTGCTCAATTAAACGACCCATAATGCATCTGGACTTACTCTGACATGGGTTCTAGTGTTACTTGTGTTTCCAAATAACAGGATCGTGGACACAATGTTGTGTTGACGTCGATACAAGTTGGATGAAAACAACAGAATCTTAAATATCAAGAGTGTCAAAGACTCGGATTCACTCTTGATTCACTCTTGATTGACTCTTGATTGACTCTTAGACTCTTAATGTTTCTAATTCAACTCTTCGATCAACGACTTCCTCTCACTGGACGTTGAGCAGCTGTTGTCGCTGAATATTCATCGTCTTTCACTCATTCTGTGTTTCGTTGAGTCTCCTTGAATCACCTGTGATGTGCGAGCGTCAAACTGTCATGTGACACGAGGCAGGTGTGACCTCCAGGTGTGACCTCCAGGTGTGACCTCCAGGTCATGTGGACATCAAAGCAATGATTATGTTCGTCCAATAAAAGGTGTAAGTTACGTGTAATTACAGGAATTAAGTCTAATCATCGGCGCGATGCTTCATCTGTGAGGTGTCCATGTGTTATCGTCGTCCGTGTCGAGGATTAAAGTTAATATATGCATTTACCGAGGGAGCAAAGTGTGAGTCTGTGATTGGATTAGTGTATTTACGCAGCAAGTGTTTGCAGCTCAGGTGCCTGAGACGCGTCTGCGGATATTATTTCCACTGATTAGAACATTGTTAATTCCCTCGTTCAGCCAATCAAGAAGAAAGAAGGAAAAAAAGCCTGAAAACTTTTTCATTACTTTCAACTTGAGATTAAGAGGCTGAGATGACACGAGCATTGTTCAGAACCAGAACCAGCACTTCACAATCTCCTCCATTTCACAAATTTATTAGAGGATTTGTATTTCTAATGACACCTGCACCCGCCACCAGAGCAATGTAAATAATCCCATCACAGCCCCGGCTCATCAGCGACAGGCTAATCCCTTGTTTAAGGCAGTTACACCGACCCCACCCTTTAATACCGGCTTCATGAAGCAAAGCTTTGCATATATTACTCAAGAAAACTCTCTCAGGCAACTTGAGAACTCTTCTCTCCTCCGGCAGGAACATGTCACCTCGTCTGCTTTTATAAAGTGCAACAGCCCAAAAAAACAAGGAACTCGACTCATCTCTGAGATAAATTCACAGGATTTAGTCGTCGCAGGAAACGATCTGGTGTCGTCTTCTGACACTTTCTCCAGAAGTTTTAGGCTGAAAAACATGTGTTTAATACATCTGTAGGTTTCATCCCTGTGTTGGTTTACTCTGGGTACTCCGCTCTCCTCGAGACTCTTCAGTGTGTGAGCGGTTGTATGAGTGAACAAATAAAGAGTTATTCTCGATAAAGGTTGGAATGAAGCAGGAACCAAAGCTCAGTGTTATCGACGGATGAACTCTAGGTTTGTGAACCAGTGCGAGAGAAGATCAACCACCAGGAGATGCTGATTCAGGGTCAGAGTGAGTCTTACTTTTCAAGCACTTTACGCCATGTTTGCTGCTGTTTTCAATCCAAAGGTCAGTTTGCGATAATAAAAACATTTTGAGGCGAGTGAGTCCGACGACCTCCAGACCACGTTTATCTCGTTTCATCTTGATTTAAAAACACCTGAGACACTTGACATTTTCTCCAGCGAGACTTTATGTTTATATGTTCAGTTGAATCTCAAAGAAGGTCTCAGAAACTACACTTCCCAGAATTCACCAGCAGCAGCTAAATGCCTGTCAATCTCTTGTTGTCACTGATTTGAAGCAGCTGGAAAGGCATGGAGGGATGAAGCCACTCAGAGAACCACGAGTGTGTCACAAATCAAGATCTTCTGCACTAACACTAAATATTTTAAGTGCAATAGTGTGTTCACACTGAGCAGTCTGTGAAAATGTAGCTTTTAATGAGCATTTAATTGGAGCATTGATGGACACTTTCCAACCTGAACGTCCTCCATCCTAGTGACGTAGATGACGCTGAACTGAAGCTTAACTGAAGCTAAACTGAAGCTAAACTGAAGCTAAACTGATGCTAAACTGAAGCTAAACTGATGCTAAACTGAAGCTACGTCCATGACGACACGTCTTCGCAGCAGATACCGACGTAAATGTCTTGAGAAAAACACTCAACACAAAACTGAGTATGGATCGATGGACACTTTATACACTAAACGACCATCATAGTGACGTTGATGTTGTAAATGTAAGTTACATATATATTTTTATATATTCATATACTTACAGGTGTATTTTCAGCAGCAGTAAGAGGATAAACACGTCTTCACTGCTGATAGCGGCGTAAATATTTCCCCAATATTTCTTATATTTCTTGAAATCAAACGTGCTGCCAGCAGGTGTCGCTAGTGTTCCTACAGCTGGTTGAAATCATCCTTAAATAGTAGTAGAAGAAGAAGCTGTCGTGTCATTTCCTGTTAGTGTGTAGCAGCAGAGTTTGATTTGAGACATACTATCTGTGGAGGATTAGTTACTAGTTAGTACGTACACTATCCTGATGCATACTAACTTCTAGTATACTAAGAGAAGTATGTTTGAGACATACTATCTGTGGAGGATTAGTTACTAGTTAGTACGTACACTATCCTGATGCATACTAACTTCTAGTATACTAAGAGAAGTATGTTTGAGACATACTATCTGTGGAGGATTAGTTACTAGTTAGTACGTACACTATCCTGATGATACTAACTTCTAGTATACTAAGAGAAGTATGTTTGAGACATACTATCTGTGGAGGATTAGTTACTAGTTAGTACGTACACTATCCTGATGATACTAACTTCTAGTATACTAAGAGAAGTATGTTTGAGACATACTATCTGTGGAGGATTAGTTACTAGTTAGTACGTACACTATCCTGATGATACTAACTTCTAGTGTACTAAGAGAAGTATGTGATTTGAGACATACTATCTGTGGAGGATTAGTTACTAGTTAGTACGTACACTATCCTGATGATACTAACTTCTAGTATACTAAGAGAAGTATGTTTGAGACATACTATCTGTGGAGGATTAGTTACTAGTTAGTACGTACACTATCCTGATGATACTAACTTCTAGTATACTAAGAGAAGTATGTTTAGACATACTATCTGTGGAGGATTAGTTACTAGTTAGTCCGTACACTATCCTGATGCATACTAATGCATGGTTTGAGACACAACTACAGCATTTGATTTGAGACAGTACTGCCTGTAGAAAATGTGTGCACTGTTGAAGTAGATAAACTAGTGCACTAAGATTTAAGACACAGTCCAAGTCTTCAGAGAAAAGACACATGTGCTGTGTCTCAAACCTTAGTGCACTAGTTTATAGTACACATTAAGATAGTTCACTTGTGTTAGTATGTTGTTATGAAGGTTGATCAACATGTGAAGAATCATCAATAGATTCATCAATAAAGGTTTTTTGTATCTTCATCATTTTGACTTGATCACTAAATAGATCACATGATGAAAGAGTGTTGATCATACAAGTTAATACACAAAAGTATAACTTAAGCCGTAGAATACGTGAACAGTATGATGTTTTATTGACAATCCTCCCTCTGAGTGTAACAGAAGATAACAAGCCATGTTTTAGTTCCAGAAAGTTTGAGCTGAACGTGAACTGGTGACCAAAGTTTGTTGGCTTGAGTTTCATCGCTGCAGGACATGTGTTTAGAGAGAAAGTGAAGAACCCGCCCAGCCATCATTACCAACATTGAGGAGCCCTTGAGCAAGTCCTTTCACCCTCAGAGCAACAGAAGCGGCTTTCAGCCACAGATCAGACTCGGTATTAAATCATGGTGTTATGCAGCATCGCATCATTCCCGCCTGGAAGGTTTTCATCTGCTTTTCTTTCTTTCTAATGAAAGATTTATGCTTGAAAAACATCAACAATGTTTGTGTTACAATACAAGGTCTTTCATACACGACTTTGTTGACACAGCAGATCTGACCTCGAAGGTGTTTTGTGACTTTTAAAAAGATCCTGGAGGAAGAATCTCTCGTTGGAATCAGGTTCATATAGAGAAGGATTCAAACTCAATGTTCTGTTGTCAGGATTTGTATTTTAAATCATCAGCTCTTCCTTTTCCTTGTAACTTCTTCAGTTTAGTTTGTCAAATTAAACGTCTGATCTCCTAGATATGACATCACATGGTTAGTGCTCATGAGCCTGTGGTTCTGGCCTCTGGAGCCTCTTCAAGAGTGTCTTAAGTTAAGAGGTTGATCTTCTTTTCATAAATACATAAATAACATGGTGTTGACCTTTGATCCAAGTCAGGAAAATAAATACTTAATTATGAAGGAGACGAGCAAACAACTTTTTAATACATTTTAAGAAATGATTTGAGTGAGTAGAGATACTTTTGTTTACAGTATTGATAAGACATAATTACAGAACAAGAAAATGCACATTTGACTTATTTTACTGTAAGTAAGTAATATTATATACCAGGGTCACAAAGCGCTTAAACAATCAAAACAATACTCAATAAAATAAATAAAAAAGGAAGTTCAAGATAAGACAGCTAAAAACAGCTAAATCTGGTGATGCCATCTTTTTAATGTAACTGCACAGTGTCCTTTTAAATAAACTGATTGATTGATTAATTGGAAGGTCTGACCATGAATAGATCTGAAAGTAAGAACCAGAATTAAAAAATGATCCTAAAAGAAACTAGTGAAGAGTCTGAAGGAGAAATGTGAGTTCTTCTACTAGAGCAGCTTGAACATGACTCAGTGGAACTCTCAAGTTATTCATGAAACCATGATCTTCACTATGTTTGTCTGGATGACTGTCATGTGACCACCAAACTCCTGAAGATACCAGAAGACAAAACCATAAACAAGAATCTTCATCTTGTTTTGTAAACAGATGTTCAAGCAACTGTCCAAAGAAGAAGCCACAGCACTGCAGGTTCACTGTCACTAGGGGGCGTACATTAAATGTTACTGTTGCTTCAGTAAGACTTTCAAGAAATGATTCAATGAATAAAAAGGTATCTTATTTTCCACCCTCATCGCCTCAAACGGTCAATGTCTTCTAAAGAGATGATCCACCTCTGACACTCGTCACGTCGGATGTGTTTCAGCCTCAAAGACTTGCTCAGAGGTCCATGTGGCCACCATCAGAACCCACATGCTGAAGTGTGACAACAACTCATTTCACACACGTCTTATCTGTTTTCTAAAGGGGGCTTTGTCATCGAAGCCATGGCAGTTCCTCAGTGGGATTTGTGCGCCGTCCAACTTGTGAGTGCTAGAAGGGTTCGCGCTGCTCCCGCTTGAACCGTCGGGAAGTCAAAGGGCTCGCTGCCAAAACAGTCTTTCTTCTCGTTAATCCTCGGCGAAGAATGTGGGTAATCTCTGCACCTTGTTTCTGTGCCAAGTGTGCATGTGCAGGAACTTCTTCCCGACTCCCAGAAGACCGTCTGCTCTCCATGCCCATCAGGCCGACCAGTTGGCAGCGACTGACCTTCCTCGCCAACATTTGGAGAAACGACTTTATCTCCTGTGACAAAGATTTGGTTTTGCCGAGTGGAAATTGAGTTTGGATTATGTGCTTCCCTCGAGCTCTACGGAGAGACTTGTGGCTGTAGACGACTGTGTTTGTCTGGAGCTGCTGTCACACGTTCTACACGATGTCGAGCCCATGAGCAAGGCACCTGCGACGCTCTTTCATTTGAGTGACTGAACCACGAGTCCCGTATCATATCCGAGTCACTATCTGAACATTCATGGAGGAATACTTGAGGTTTTTTTTTACAGCTTAACTAACAAATAAACAGAACCTTAGGTAAAAAATGAAGAAACATAATCATTCAAATGGTGACGTAGTGTTGATTATAGTCTGATGTAGAAGAGAAGGTGCAAAATTGTTGAGCTAGAAACGATGAATAAAGGTACGTCGACTCATTTGACAGATGGTTTCAGAGTCAAACCTAATGAACAATGTTTCTTCAGCACTTGAGTATTTGTATTAATATTTATCAGAATGATTTTAATTACATAAACCATTGCTTTACCTGAACACACTGAGGTGAAAATATCAGTTGTTACGCACTAGTTTATTTATCTCTGCATCATTGAATTTACATTTAAATACACTTTGAGGTTTTAATGTTTCAATATACAATAGTTACCAGACTAAACAATGATTCTTCTGGTTAGTATTGTTACCAAGTTACAAGTTCTGCTCAGAAAACAAACACAAACACTTATTTTATTACTTTTTTGTGTTACTATTGTTCTTAAAAAATGGAATGAGTCTCTGTTTTAAGTTTGTATTTAGCAGAAGTTTCTAGACCATCAGAGTAAATCTTGACACTTGCTATATGTTTGCATGAGGACAGACTGGAGCTTCTTCTCCAACCAACCTTCAAATATGGACTTGTTTAAGTTTCTTCTGATCAATTCTTCACGAAGAGCTTCAATAACAGACGTCACAGACGAGCAGTTTGAAGGTGTTTAGATCTTTTTAAATGTCTTTTTGACAGACGATGAAGACAAAGACGACTGAGCTCCTGTTGCTACATTAAAATGAACAAATATTGTCTCTAAAAAGAAAACATATTAAATAATCATCATTAGTCGACATGAGATCATGAGCAAAAGGTGGTGAATAAACCCTTTTCATTATTACTCTTTAGTCCAGAAAACAAAAGTGTTTTGTCTTCTTTATTATGAACTACACGTATGAATCTTTGCTACAAATGATAAAATACTATTATTTCCACAAACATGTGGCGTGTATCTTCATTTGAAAGCACTTCACTCCATTGAAGTTGTTTTGTCTCCGTGAACGTGTGATCATTAATTAGAGAACGGACTGAGAGGTGATCGGTGAGTCCCTGCAAATGAGATACTGGGAAAATACTGAAGTACCTGCAGGTTGTAGTTCAAACCACCGTTGATTGACAGGCAGTGAAGCTGGTGAAGCCCTGAGATCGTCGCTGACCAAACTAGAACAAAGTGAATCATGATACAAAAGCTTGTTGATTGTGAGTGACGAGTGCATGTGTAATGCAATCATGGCTGATTCTGAGCTCAGTGAGTGAGAAACACGTTATTTTACCATCAATAGAAGTTATTCTCTCGTGTTAGTGCTTCAGTCATCATCGTATCTGCCGCTAAAGCTGGATGAAGCTCTGTGCACGTGTCAGAGAAAAGATGTTTGTGGACAATATCTTCATAATAAAGATGATAAAGACGACAGGTCGGAACATATTTACGGTAGATACGTATGAAGGTTATGACATTAGGTTGAGTTGTTACAGTTAATCAAGGCTTTTGTTTAGAAAGTGTAGATTTTATTGTCTCGTTAAAAAGTTAAAATGTCCTTTTTGATATAGATTCTATACAATATGTGTCATTTCTGTAGTTAATAGTGAAAAGAAAAAGGACCAAGGGAAGAAAGAACCTGTGGTTGTGACTGATGAAGCTTGAACTCCACATTAGAAAATCTCCTCCAGATTGCAGGAGACAAAGTTAAGGCATGTTAAAACACTTTCTTGCAGTATTAAACGCTGGCTCAAGCTCCCCAATTACAAGTTAGCCTGTGCTCTGCCCGACTGTCAGAGGGATGAAGCAAAAAGTGCACAGGCAGAAGTTTCACTCTGAAAGGATTATTAATGGAATCTAACTCTTTACAGACACTGGAGAAGTTCACAGCAACTCTCTATTTAAGCATCTGAGAATCGGTCGTATTTGTCACAGAGTCTCGTGGCGTGAGATATTTCAGCCTCTTCTCCACGACTCCTTCTCTTTGTGTTTGCTTTGCATTTCCCAGTTTCTTAGATGTGAAATGACAAATCATGGTAGAGCATGTTGCAGTATCTCCATAGAAACAGTCGGAGCCTCCAGTTAACCCTTCGACTGCTCACTTGCTCGGATGAGTTATATACATCTTTACTTTCATGACTTTGTTCCAACACACCTTCATTTCTACCATCAATGTCTCTCTTGTTTCTGTCATTTCTTTCATCTTCTTTTAAATATACTTAATAGAAAGATTTTTCAATAATCCACTGATTCAACACTGTGATGTTCAATGTACCACGAACAAGATGATTCAAGCATTTAATAGTACATTTAATAATAATACTAAATAATAATAATCATGACTGAGTGAATGAGGATAATGTCTGAAACCTGAACTCCCTCACAGATGGTATGAGCACAAAGATACTTAGAAAATACATAAACACAAAACAAATGGTAAAGTTAATTTACATATCAATTTTCTTTTCACTGTCACATCATTTTTTTATTGTTAACTAATATTTCATCATTTTTAATCTTGACTTTAGTTACATACATTTGCTAGTTGAGCAGTTGAACATCAGGAGTTCATTCATTTTCCACCACATGCCTTTTGGGGTCTGCGGGGGGGCTGGAGTTTATCCTAGTTTCACCGGGCGAGAGGCGGAGGACACCCTGGAAAGGACGCCAGTCCGTCTGAAGACACACAACAATCACACACACACTAATACCTGTGGAGAATCTGCCCACGTTCCCGAACAACCTTTGAATGTTTTCGACTGTGGGAAGAAAACAATACAAGTCAAAATACATACTTGAAAAGGTCAAGACAACGAAGCGATAAACACAACAGCAACAAGACAACTGAGTCAGTGTGTGCTTGTGCAGGACTTCACCAAGTCTTTATTAAGTCAAAGTTCAATATAGTAACAAGTAAAATACTGACAACAAAGCATCCGCGACATAAAACATGGTTGACATATGATTTTGTCAGACACAAAGTTCTGAGTAACCAACGAGAGCCAGAGTAAGAAGATGAAGTTCAAGATCCGGAAGTTCTGTGTTTATACCTGAGGTTAAGAATCAGAATCAAGATGAACTTAATTCACCATATGTTGATAATACATGTGGAATTTTCTTTGTCTGTTGTTAGTGACGCTTCAGGAATTTAACATATTTTGCACACGGGATAGTAGAATAGTAGTAAAACACAATCATTTAAAATATAATAATTAATTAAAAATACACAGCAGACATTTATATATATATATAATGCTACAGAAAGAATAGCAAAGCTAAGGGAAAGTGTTGTAAATGTTAATGCGAAAAGAGAAATAAGGAGAAACATATAATTCATAATTATTTCTGTAAGTTTGAATTAGTAGATATTAAACATTTATCCAAAAAAATGTTGTAAAATGATGAGCCTGCGTCATTGTAACATCAACAAAGTGTATTTGTTTGTGTTTGTATTTACCTTTGTTTTTACAACAACCTGAGTCAAGATCTTCTGTGGTTGGAACCTTCACCACGAGTGAAGAGGACGTTCCCGAGCTTTAATGGACAGAAGCATTAGAGTTGAACGACTGGAAACCAGCGTATGAATGAGTCTTCAGACTCACACGGTCACACGTCTTCTCAGGCGGCGACAGCTCAAAGCAGGGCATGAGAAACGACCCATAATTCTGCGCGGCGGACATCTGGCTCAGAGTCGAACCCTGGCGAGCGACAGGCGGGTAAAACCATGGCGGCGTACGCCTGTCTGTCTCTGCTGGCTCTCGGAGCAAGCGACTCATTAGCTCAGTGGCGACTGTCTGACGATACATTATTCATGCGGTGCAGCCGAGGGGATGAAGATGGTGTGTGAAGGAGGTGTCACAGGTGGTCCGGGTCTCTCGAGAGGTCCATGTAGGATGGACAGCAGAAAAGCTGTTCAGTGAAGAATTGGCAGATGTTCGAGTGTTTATACGTGTCTGAGGCCAGACCTGCTCGAAGAATCCATCGTGGGCTTCGTCAAACTTCGTCGCTGCAGAATTTTGTTATTTCATTCTGTTCGCGTCGAAAAAGTCCTCAAATATTGAGGTGGAGGGAGTTTTGAGTTAATGTGTTTGGAGATATTAGGCAAGATAATGCAGTTTGTTTGCAATATCTGTCTTTGATAAAGCTTTACATGGTCAGGAAGACTAAACTCAACGCACTAACTCTTCATTGTTGTGTTTTAGTTCACCTAGTGCTCAGTGTTAGTGTGTGTTTCCTCTGACCACTGCGTCTTTGTTCTTTCAGCTCCCGTCAGTTGATATGAAGTGATATGAATACTTGAAATCTTGGACTCTTTGAAATGAATCTTACTTTTGTTTTTTAATAGTTAGTGAGTAAATACTCTTTTGTATTCTCTACTTCTGGTGATTAAACATGTATTTAGGTCCAACTACTATAAGATTATTATGGTTTTATTTTTGTTTGGGTTTTCCTATTTTATTTCCATAATTCTTTCTGTAGTGTTTGATATAAATTTAATATAATCTGATATATAAAATAATCTGATTTAATCTGAAAAGCTACAAATCCTGGGCTCAATTTAAAACCACAATAGGCAAGTTTTAAATGTTGTTTCTGGCGACCCCTCATGTCAGAAAGGTGTAACTGCAATGTCGTCAAATCTCAGATGATGTTCATTCGTTTTGAAAACAAGATTAAGGCTCTTGTTGTGTCGTGTTTAATCTTCTGACTTAATTGTAAGTAAAGCTAAAATGTTACGTGCTGTTGTGATAACAACCTTTAATCCATTAATGTAAACTAAATAGTATTTTGTTTCTGAATGATATGACTTTTTGTGTCGTTTAAAACTCTGATTATATTCATCATATAAAGGTTGGTTGAGTTAAGAATCGCTTTCTTCACCTGCTCGGGTGCAGCGTTGATATGTTGATTGATGATGTTTCTTAATAATCTTCTATATAATGTACGTATATAATGATCATATTAAGTTATCACAACGTGTCCAAGTGAAAACATGGATCACAGAACAAACTTGGGTCGTAAAGGAGAAACACTTTCCAAGCATTTGTTCTGGGAGAACATGTGCTCGCTGTCCTGCCGGGGGGTTTGTAAAAGTTGAATTTATCAGTTTAGGCCCCCCTGGTATCAGAAAAGATGGATCGTACTGCGGTGGTTGTTTCTCTTTCTGCTCCTAAAGTCGGCTGAAGGTGAAGATCTTTTCGTTTCTTTGTCAGATGGTGTTTTTATTTTTGTGCATTTGCATTTAGAAAAGGAGCAAATGAAGGAAACGTGTCTCTCCAACCAAAAAAATAACAAAAACATCTTATAATAAGATTAGTGTGTGAAAGAAAATATTACCATATTACCAGCATATTGAGCATCTCACGTGAATAAAACCTTCTCTCACCTAAAGAGATGGTTCATTAAATATAGTTCTCATAGTTAAAACTTAACAAATATTATTCATGCTGGACAACAGTAACAACACACGTTATTAAGATGTTAAATAACTTTAAATTCCTAACATCTGTGACGACTCTCTCACTTCACGTCTTCATTTCATGACTTGAATCTTCAAACACCAGCTGTTTTGATTGACACACGTCTGATCCAATCAAATCTCTTAGTGCTGCACTCAGTCTGCCATCAGGATTCCTGATTAACAATATTCTTTTCCAATATTTTCTTAACAAGCACAATTGTTGACTTTGTTTTAAAGCTTTTCTAAACTTGCCGACCTTATAAAGAATGTGTCATCGTCTCTGCATCAGTGGATCAGATCAACTCGTCCTTGTTTGTACTTCAGATAAATCCATGTTTTTATTCTCATCCCAGCTTCAGGTTTATTTTGGATTCAACTTTACTGATCCAACCGACGGAGGAAGAAGTTTTCATCTCAACACGATGTTTTCAGCCTCAGTTTCTAATGTTGACAGAAACTTTTTGTTGAAACACGTTAATCAAGAACTGCTCCTGCAAACATCCGTGAGAGAAACTTTCTGAATATTCACACCAGGCCTCAAGGCCATTCCTGTTGTTAACGTCTTTAGTTTCTGCAGCAGAAGATCCGGTTGAACGTTCATGTGTTGACTCAACGTCTCTCACCGCGATGTTTCTATGATCTTGTTTAGAAAAGTCTGCGCAGTCAAGATAAATGTGAATGAAAGTCAATGACTTTCAGAATAAAACAAATAAAATATCTGGTTTATATTTCAAAACAAAACAACCACAACTTACATGACATGATTGCAACAACACAACACAATCACTGGGTAGATGTGTATATAGTGTAGGTTGAGCTTTGGCAGGAAAAATAAAACACTGTTAATAACTGTGATGTTGAGAAACTGATCACTTGTGTGGTCAGTAAACATGACGTCTGTCAGGGAGTCAACAGATGATCCCACGTAAATAACTGGTGGAAACCTTTGGAGAAAGATAAGGAAGGTCTTGAGAAACTGCGATGAATATATAACAGCGAACTAACAGCTCAGTGCTTCAGAAACAGTCTGGACAGGCATGTGACAGCTGTGTGTTCTTCTTTCTCACTTGTACAAGTAAAACTTTAAACCAGATCTGATTTCTATTCTTTGTTTAAGTGTTAAGTCAGATTATAACCTGACAGAAACATGGTTTGTTCTCTAGTAAAAGTTATTATTATTGTGATATTCATGCACGTTTTTAAGATACAATATTTGTGTTACTAAAACATCTTTCATTAAAATCAAGCTTGAATTCATTTTACACAACTAAAAAAGAACATTTCAACAAAGCAGGATGAAGGTGAAAATAAAAATACAGTTTCAATTGTGATGAAGAGCAAGAAACCTGAACCATGATGCTCAGCATGTTCTCAGCAATACTGCTGATGTTGTCATGGCCGCTTGTTCTTCATTGTGCAGCGTGTTTTATGCTCAGGTCTGCCGCCATCGTGTAATTGCTAATCAATGTATTGATTGAATCCGTTTATACTTTGTCATAATTTCTGGACCAGTGACACTTTATGTGTAAGGACAGTGCACTATGACCAATTAACTTTTATGACGGCCATAAAAACCTGCCGTGATATATGAAAAACTATTAAACCTTATGTTTGGTGAAGCACGGGTGTGTGGACCTGAGTGTGTTTTAGAAACAATAATGTGTTTCATTTCTGTGCACAACTGTGTGTTTTTTTACAACACGTGTTTACTCTAATGATGGTGCTGGGAGGCAGCTGTACGACACGACACCTGAGGGTGTGGCCAGTGATAATTAAACCTTAATTAACATAAACGCAGGTGATGACTATCTTCGTGAACAACTATTTAATGCTATTCAGTTGTTACTGACTGGAGATTTCTTTATTTCATAAATGTCTTTATTTGCTTTACGTCAATAAAACTCGAGAACGCTGCAATGTTTCAGCTCCTGAACTCAAATTGGTTGTCACAGTTTCCATCTGGAAAATAACAACCTTACACAATATTCTCCATCTTGTGTAGCCATAGCAAGTCTTTGACATTTGCAGCATCGATTGGCTTTTAGGGAACCGCATTGTCTGACCTGACAGCTGCCAAACAAGGCAAACAAAAGGTTTAGAAAATAAAAGAAACAACAATCTCTCTCACAGCAACATCTTATCCGCGGCCTGAACCACCGGCTTCACGTAGCTCTGGGCTTTTATTAGCTTCTAATAGGTATGTCATTTGAAAGTGACACGTCTGACAGCTTTGTTACTCGGGGTGTTTGTGGTCGCTGCTGCCACTGCTTTAATAAAGCCATCATTGGTCTGCTGAGGAAAGAAAGAAGCAGAAGAATTCATGTCATATCGAGTTTTTTCAGATATTTTATGAGCTGTGTATCTGTGCTTCTCTGTGTGGACACATCGTCTGCTCACGCTGTAGAGAAACACAGAAGCACATTGATCTGACGAGTGCAGGATACATTTCTCGCACCAAGATAATGTAGTTCACAGCGTGCGATCGCCACCGTGATTATGATCAACGCCACGTCTTTCAACGACATTAAACAATCAGGCGAAGAAATCATTTGTTCAACCCGAGGATCTGCGGCGTCTGATTCGACTGAGCAGTTTTTCCAAGAACTCGTTGTGCGTCTCAACATGAAGAGGTTTATAAAGGTCGTGTCACGAGCAAGATTTGTGGTTTAAGAAAAAAACAAACATCAATAAATATGTGGGCAGAATTAGATGTGTTGATAAGTGGCATCATTATATCAAACAAAGTGAGGATGACACACTTTTTATGTTTATTCTGAGACAAACAAAAGCAATAATGACTCTTATCATAAAAAAGAGCTAAAAAAAAGCTTTTAAAAAAAAACCATTAAATAGTTGAAATACTAAATGATTATTCTGCCCAATTAAGTAATTAATGCTGTAAAATCAAAAGTATTACAAAATAGCAACAGAGCCGATGAAACTCCCTTCGAGCACATTCTTCCACACACTCTGCAGTGTGTTGTGTGTCCACCATTGTGCAGTGGAGTGCATCTGCAATGCAGTAGGCTTGACAGTCTGCCCCCTATTTCACATGTCATTGCCCAACACCTTCGCTTTTACTCTCCACTCTGTGCATCTGTCAGTGAGGTTTACCACACGACGACTACCATGTGTTTGAATGCTGTTGCACTTTATTGAGCAACTGCTGTTCTTCACCCCAAACACACCAGCCTTTTTAATGATTCCTGCTCTCTGAACACAAACAACAACATTAAAAAACAGCCTCCATTTTCTGCTGTTTGATGTATAGAGAAGTGGA
Organism: Callionymus lyra; assembly: GCA_016630915.1. NCBI lineage: Eukaryota > Metazoa > Chordata > Actinopteri > Syngnathiformes > Callionymidae > Callionymus > Callionymus lyra. The sequence goes on from JACEEU010000687.1 coordinate 25,755,032, forward strand.
AATGCTATTGTGTGTGTTGATGCTGAGGGTGTTTGTGAAACAGACATTCAACATGATAAACAAAACAATAAACAATGCATCTGTCTGTGATGAAAGAGGATATTTGAATCATCTTCACGTTTGTGACCTGCTGGTTTATCTTCCAAACTACAGGCTGATGTGACGAAGCTTCATCTCCCGTAAACACACCATGATGTGTAAAGACGACTCAGAGGAGAAATGATTTTAAAAAGCATCTTTGCTGAGACCACAGGACTTGCATTGATACACAGGGTTCAGTGGTCGACAGTTTACATGTTTATTTTCCAAATAAATGCACCTTTTAAGTCGTGTAATGCATCTTCATAATAGTGATAATCTCATCCCTTCGTGAGGCTGTTTGTTAAGGTTAAGAACTGTCGAAGGTGTATGAGCGTCAATCCTTCTCTGCACTTAGACGTGTGTTTGTGTGCAAATGACATCTTATTCCCACAATGACGCCTCCATCTCACATTTGCCACATCTCTCTGCCACATTAGAATTCATCTCGCATCATACTGCCGAGTTATGACCCAATAATACTCAGCCCCTGTGGCCTCAGCAAATGAACAATAAAGCCGCAGACTTGCAACAGATCCCTGCATAAAGCAGCGTAAGTATGAGCCAAATCGTGTCAGCGACGGTGCAGACGAGACACATATTGCTACTTAACCCCGGCAACATTTTAATCATCCAAACAGGATGAAGAGTGGAGGATTTACTCTGATGTTCTGTGTTCGATCCACACGAGAATGAAAGATCTGCTTCCAACGAACATACAGAGACGAACACAGAAGGTGCAGGAAGTCAATCCTGACCGGGTTCAGTTTTAATTATGAATCGAGATCCACTGACTCACGTTCACTTCTTTGACTCTGAATGACAGATGTTTGTCATGGACTTGTTGATCCGTCCAAACATAGATGAAAACACGTTTAAGCTCCATCTTCCCCCCACTTGTGAACAAGACCCCGAGATAGGATCTCTCCTCCAACCTGGACAGGATCTTCTAGCCTTTTCTGACCGAGGACCATCGACTCAGACTTAGTGGTCGGTCTCATCCCGACTGTGAAACTTAAAAAAAAAAAAATATATTTTAGGTTTTTCAGGTTTTTCTCGATACAATTGAAAATGAGTCACAATTTGAAAAGGAGTGAACAAAACCACACTGAAGGAGAAGATGTGTTTATCTCAAGGGTCGTCTCCAGTTCATGACAGTTTCTTTATCAGATGATTCAAGTCTTGATGTTATTTTAAGTCTCTTCATTGGCAGTAAAACCCTGAGTGTGTGTCTGTGAGGAATGTTTTGTTAATGATCGCACACTTAATTCCAACCATCGTCTGAACTAGAATCTGGACACGAGCGGATAAATGCTTACGTTTACATCGACTGCCTTTATTAAAGAAGATAGAAACAAGAGTTTTTAATCATTTTATTAAACCTCACCTTGAAATCTTTTATCTGCTCCTTTGTTTCACGTGTCTTTCCATCTGTGGATCTTTATGTATCTTCTTTCTTGGGTGAATAATTGTGACGTTACACCGTTTCACTGACAAAAGTTTCATTCTCACCTCAACACCAGGTCTTGAGTCTGGATCGTCTCGTGTTTCCATCAACGATGAACCTTTACCTTCACTAGCTTTTAGAACCAGTGACTTTCATGTCTTGAAATAAGAGGCGAGTCTGTCGTTCGACAAGACAAACATGTCACGATTATCAGAAAATACCTTCTGAAATCTCCAGGATCCTCCTGTATTTGATCATGACATCAATGAAAACTATATTGTTTACAAGGTTACACTTGGTAATGATGTGACAATGTTAAGCTTCATGAAACTCATCTTCAAAGTGAGTACCGTTTTAATATTTTGTCTGTTTTAAAAGTCATCACAGAGACACTGTTGACAGTGATGAAGTTTCATGAAACTATGTCATTGTTTTTCAGGTGTTGTGTTGCCTCATACGTGTCTTCATCAAAACAGATGCTTGAAGCCGAATATTGTACAGTTTTACAGACAAGACTGATGAAGCTTGTTTTTCTCAGCTTCTTCGGTCATGTTATGAAGTAATGGTTGTTTCTCAAAGTATTATTGTTGATGAAGCTTCATGAAACAGTGTCATTATCTTCAGAGTCCACTAGATGGTAGTGATGTGTCGATGAAGCTTCATGAAACAGTGTCATTATCTTCAGAGTCCACTAGATGGTAGTGATGTGTTGATAAAGCTTCATGAAACAGTGTCATTATCTTCAGAGTCCACTAGATGGTAGTGATGTGTTGATGAAGCTTCATGAAACAGTGTTATTATCTTCAGAGTCCATTAGATGGTAGTGATGTGTCGATGAAGCTTCATGAAACAGTGTTATTATCTTCAGAGTCCATTAGATGGTAGTGATGTGTCGATGAAGCTTCATGAAACAGTGTCATTATCTTCAGAGTCCACTAGATGGTAGTGATGTGTTGATGAAGCTTCATGAAACAGTGTCATTATCTTCAGAGTCCACTAGATGGTAGTGATGTGTTGATGAAGCTTCATGAAACAGTGTTATTATCTTCAGAGTCC
>JACEEU010000687.1:25762612-25765932 GCA_016630915.1 Callionymus lyra
ATGTACCGCCCATGCAAGTGCTGCTGTCCCCCTGGGTGCTGCATGGTGGGTGGGGGCGGTGGCTGGGGGTCAGTACGTGTGATGGGCGGGGCCTCGGCACCTTAGAGACCGTGGATTGCCCATCGAATACTGCTGGCCCCCCAAACTTCCCTCATGGGGAGGTGGGCTGCGGCTGTTGGGGACGGTCTACAGTTCAAAGACTGGGGGCCGTTCCCGGACGGCTGCGGCCCCATTGCCCCCGCACAACCGTGGCCCCCCTGTGACCCGGGGGACCTGGGCCGGTGCCTGGCCATTGCTCCCCCGGGCTCATGCGGTGGCACTCAACCCGGCTACTGGCCGTGTCCGCAGGGTATTGGGGGGGGTTCCGCCGCCGCTGCTGTGGTGGGTCCCCATCTCCTTGACTCGGTCCCCTGCTATGGACTTGGTGGCGGCCTGACGGTCTGGGGGTCCTCCGTGGCCCGGCCTGGCCCCGGGGCCCTATCCCCTGACTGGTTCTTCTGGCTGCCCCTCTGCCCCGGTGCCTGCGCCTGGTGCCTCCCCCTCTCTGCTTCCTCGGTCGTCCTCGCCTGTGCTCGCCCTCTCGCGCCCCCGGTGGTGGTCCGCCTTCTCGCTGGTGTTTGGGGTCGGCTCTGGTGGTTATCTCGCCTGCCGGGTCCTGGTCTCCCGCGGGTCCCTGCCGCGGCTTGGGCCCCTGTGTCTGGATCTGCTGTGCTAGGTATGTGCCCTCTGGCCTGGCTATTTCAACCCCCCTCTCCCCTCTATATACCTTCACCCGTCACCGGAGTCTGTATACCTGTGTATTGTCTACATTTGTCCCAAACCCACACCTTTTTATTTCTCTCCCGGAGCCCCAGGGACACCTCCAGAGCTGCTGCTGATCCAGGATCCACTTCCAGAACTGTGCTATCCAGGGATCCCCCAGAGCTGCTGCTCCAGGGATCCACCCCCCATCCAGGGACCCTCCTCCAGACTACTGCTGATCCAGGGATCCACCTCCAGAGCTGCTGCTATCCAGGATCCACCTCCAGACCTGCTGCTGATCCAGGGATCCACGTCTAGCCCATCCTTCCCTCCAGACGTGATCCAGGGATCCACCTCCAGAGCTGCTGCCGATCCAGGGATCCACTCCAGAGCTGCTGGCTGATCCAGGGATCCACCTCCAGAGGTTCCAGGGACTCCAGAACTGCTGCTGATCCAGGGATCCACCTCAGACTGCGGCGATCCAGGGCTCCACCTGCAGAGTGTTGCTGATCAGGATCTTCTTGCGTCTTTGTTCCCGAGTTCTCTCCAGCCCCTGGACTCTATTTTCCTTACTCATCCTGTACTCTTCCTTATCCATCTGTCTACCCCCATCCTTCCTGAATAACTTGTTATGATAAGACAGTTGAACTGAGGTTTCTGCTTCTAAATGGAAGTTTGACTTCCATTGCTCACTGACAGTGTTGTGTTGTCTCCTCTTGTTGAATTGCTGGATCTATGTTCCTTAGTCAACTGTAGTCTTATTTCAACTGTATAGTGTCTTGAGATAACTTTGTTATGATAAGACACTTGAAATAAAATTGAATTGAATTGAATTGATGTGACTGAGTGAAGTGATGACATCATCATGTTAGTGTAGTCATGTGACTGAGTGAAGTGATGACATCATCACTGTCTGGTCATCAATCATCAAATCATGTAAGAAAATGGAAACATGTTCAGTGAATAAACAGTCGTAAGTGCTGAGAACATATAGCAATAAAAAGATGCTTCAGCTCCAGAGACTGAAGGATGTTTGACAACAAAAGAGTGAAGTAGTTTAATTTTCTGTGTTTCCTCCTGCTTTAGTCACTTCTCTTGCCCTGAGGTAAAGTGTTCAGAGCCTGCGGGGACAAGATCACGTCAAGCACCTCGTCAGCGACTCTTGTGGAGATGTTGCTCGCGGTGATGCCTAATGAAGACGACTTTAGTCTACAAACCAACGTGGATCTGTTTTCACAGCAGTTTCCAGAAGAAACATTTGAAAATATTTGTTTTAAAGACACTTCAACGTGTCAACTACACATGTATACTTGTTACTACAGTATCACAACACCAGAGTCAAGTACTGGACAATACTACACATGTATACTTGTTACTACAGTATCACAACACCAGAGTCAAGTACTGGACAATACTACACATGTATACTTGTTACTACAGTATCACAACACCAGAGTCAAGTACTGGACAATACTACACATGTATACTTGTTACTACAGTATCACAACACCAGAGTCAAGTACTGGACAATACTACACATATATACTTGTTACTACAGTATCACAACACCAGAGTCAAGTACTGGACAATACTACACATGTATACTTGTTACTACACTATTACAACACCAGAGTCAAGTACTGGACAATACTACACATGTATACTTGTTACTACACTATCACAACACCAGAGTCAAGTACTGGACAATACTACACATGTATACTTGTTACTACAGTATTACAACACCAGAGTCAAGTACTGGACAATACTACACATATATACTTGTTACTACACTATCACAACACCAGAGTCAAGTACTGGACAATACTACACATATATACTTGTTACTACAGTATCACAACACCAGAGTCAAGTACTGGACAATACTACACATGTATACTTGTTACTACACTATCACAACACCAGAGTCAAGTACTGGACAATACTACACATATATACTTGTTACTACAGTATCACAACACCAGAGTCAAGTACTGCACAATACTACACATGTATACTTGTTACTACACTATCACAACACCAGAGTCAAGTACTGGACAATACTACACATATATACTTGTTACTACAGTATCACAACACCAGAGTCAAGTACTGGACAATACTACACATGTATACTTGTTACTACAGTATCACAACACCAGAGTCAAGTACTGCACAATACTACACATGTATACTTGTTACTACAGTATCACAACACCAGAGTCAAGTACTGGACAATGCTACACATGTATACTTGTTACTACAGTATCACAACACCAGAGTCAAGTACTGGACAATACTACACATATATCCTTGTTACTACACTATTACAACACCAGAGTCAAGTACTGGACAATACTACACATATATACTTGTTACTACACTATCACAACACCAGAGTCAAGTACTGGACAATACTACACATGTATACTTGTTACTACAGTATCACAACACCAGAGTCAAGTACTGGACAATACTACACATATATACTTGTTACTACAGTATCACAACACCAGAGTCAAGTACTGCACAATACTACACATGTATACTTGTTACTACACTATCTCAACACCAGAGTC
>JACEEU010000687.1:25766032-25791032 GCA_016630915.1 Callionymus lyra
TTAAAATATATATTCATATTCTGTGTATTTAAAGACTTCATGATATATAAACCTATGTGTGAGTAAATCCATATTTTCTTCATGACTATGATGGATTATAATGGATGTTCATCAGAAAACTAATGAAGAAACTGTTTTAAAACCAAAGACACTTCAGTCATTTCAGGTGAGACGCGTGTTTGCAGCGAACCTTGAAAGCGCGAGTGAGAACGAAGCTGCAGCAGAAACACTTTGACGAACGGGTCAACGTTGAGTTCAAGGGAAATGTTCTGCATGAATACCAAATGTTTCTCTCCATCTGTGCTCATGAGGCGAGAACGAGGGGTTTCATTACGAGTGGCGTGTAGTCGGAGTGTCTGGCTGTGGTGTGGGGTCACAGTGAAATGATGTGTTAGCCAGAACCAGAGAGGCCGGGTCACCAGAGACCAAGTGGCCCAGTTATGAAGAGCCGCCCTGCATAGACCCCGTGATCCTGCTCAAGCAACATCAGAGCAGCAGCACAAACTCCATCTTCGCCACCGTTTCACAACAATGAGCTTCTGATTGTGTTTGACAACATTTTAATAAACATGTAAAAGTATCGATTAGTCAAGTGTTTAGAAATCAAACAATGAGTGAAAACACTTTGAAGCTAAATATGGACAAAAGTCAAACTCTGGTGATTGTTGATGATAAAGTTCAGGGTCGAGTCAGTACTTGAGTGACTGATGTCAGTCAAACTGAGTGTTTGTGTCGTTTACACTATTGTGTGTATTTTGTGTGTAAACCAGAAGGATGTGTTTCGCCTGCAGTTCATACTCTGAGCCGCTCTAGTAGAAGAACTCACATTTCTCCTTCAAACTCTTCTCTAGTTTCTTTCAGGATCATTTAAAAATTCTGGTTCTTACTTTCCTTTGATGGATCTTGTTGCTCCTTCAAGAAACATTTTAAAACCTTTTTATTTGTATCTTATTTAACTTTCTTGTTGCTGCTGTTTGTCTCTATGTTGTCTTGACTTTTAAAGTTTAAATTTCTATTTTAACGGTGTATTGTTTTGTTGTTAAGGCTGTTTGTGACCCTGGTGTGAGAAACATCTTTACAATTATAAATGACTTAATCAAACACAAAAGGTTTGTCACGACATGTGTTTGCGTCACGTCATGTTATTATGGTTTAAATGAAAATGAGAAAAGGCAGATCCTCGGGTCGGACCCACAGCTGGGACTCGAGCCTCCATCAGAGGTTCCATCAGAGGTTCCATCAGAGGTTCCATCAGAGGTTCCATCAGAGGTTCCATCAGAGGTTCCATCAGAGCCTCCATCAGAGGTTCCATCAGAGGTTCCATCAGAGGTTCCATTAGAGGTTCCATCAGAGGTTCCATCAGAGGTTCCATCAGAGCCTCCATCAGAGCCTCCATCAGAGGTTCCATCAGAGGCTCCATCAGAGGTTCCATCAGAGGTTCCATCAGAGGTTCCATCAGAGGTTCCATCAGAGGTTCCATCAGAGCCTCCATCAGAGGTTCCATCAGAGGTTCCATCAGAGGTTCCATCAGAGGTTCCATCAGAGGTTCCATCAGAGTCTCCATCAGAGGTTCCATCAGAGGTTCTATCAGAGGTTCCATCAGAGGTTCCATCAGAGGTTCCATCAGAGGTTCCATCAGAGGTTCCATCAGAGCCTCCATCAGAGGTTCCATCAGAGGTTCCATCAGAGGTTCCTAACACTGCGATCCACGATAAGCGAGACACTTGTGCAGAGAAGGATGTGGGTCTTTTATCGATGGGGTCTCCTGCTGGGATCAGTGAGCGTGATGTGAGATCATCACCATACGCTTCTGCTAAAAGCTCCTGTTAGAACAGAAGCTGAGAATGAGCTTAGATTACGCCGACTGCAGGGAATCATTAGCGCTCTCGACTCGTGTGATTTAAATCAGCCAATGAATTACTGTGGCTTTACATGTGAGCTGGAATCAGATTGTGCTGCTTTCAAATGGTTTATGAGTTTCCATGGGAGTTAAGATGGAATTATCTTCTTCTGTGCGAGTATTAACCTAATGTGTTGAGTGAAGCCATTTTGATTTGATTATCAAGGAATATTTGTTTGGAATACAGATAAAGCTTAAATATATCCTCACAATCTGTCACTTTTCTATCCTTTCATTCTCTTTTTCTCTCTCTTGTTCACGTCAGCTGTGTTTTTAACAGTTGTGTTTTTAAGTGAATTAATATACAAACATGTCAATCACACGACTTGAGTCAGTAGAAATAATAGTCACGAGGAGAAGGTGTTTCAGGTGAGAAAACTATTGTGACATTCATATACTTTAAAGAGTACTTTTTACACTTCATTGATGAATTTAATTCATGACCCTGTAATGTGTTGTTCACACAAAAAGATTTTTCTCTTCATAATGTTACAAAACTCTCCAAGTAAAAGTTTATATTCTTCATTTTTATTATTTCAGCAAAACAAATTTAAAAAGACTTATATAAATTAAATAAATTGGGTGAATAAAAACAATAAATGTAAATAATTTACTTTTGTCTTTTTTTAAAAACCTTTAGCAAACCAACATTCAGCATTAGGAGTGTGTTGATGTATCACGATACAAGGATACGATATATCGAGGTTTCTGCTTCTAAAAGGAAGTTTTTCCTCGCCATTGCTCGCTGTACAGTGTTTTGTTTCTTGCTCTTTGTTGAATTGCTGGATCTATTTTTCCTTAATCAACTGTAGTCTTATTTCAACTGTATAGTGTCTTGAGATAACTTTGTTATGATAAGACACTTGAAATAAAATTGAATTCAAGTATATATGTGTAGTATTGTCCAGTACTTGACTCTGGTGTTGTGATAGTGTAGTAACAAGTATATATGTGTAGTATTGTCCAGTACTTGACTCTGGTGTTGTGATAGTGTAGTAACAAGTATATATGTGTAGTATTGTCCAGTACTTGACTCTTGTGTTGTGATAGTGTAGTAACAAGTATATATGTGTAGTATTGTCCAGTACTTGACTCTGGTGTTGTGATAGTGTAGTAACAAGTATATATGTGTAGTATTGTCCAGTACTTGACTCTGGTGTTGTGATAGTGTAGTAACAAGTATATATGTGTAGTATTGTCCAGTACTTGACTCTGGTGTTGTGATAGTGTAGTAACAAGTATATATGTGTAGTATTGTCCAGTACTTGACTCTGGTGTTGTGATAGTGTAGTAACAAGTATATATGTGTGGTATTGTCCAGTACTTGACTCTGGTGTTGTGATAGTGTAGTAACAAGTATATATGTGTAGTATTGTCCAGTACTTGACTCTGGTGTTGTGATAGTGTAGTAACAAGTATATATGTGTAGTATTGTCCAGTACTTGACTCTGGTGTTGTGATAGTGTAGTAACAAGTATATATGTGTAGTATTGTCCATTACTTGACTCTGGTGTTGTGATACTGTAGTAACAAGTATATGTGTGTAGTATTGTCCATTACTTGACTCTGGTGTTGTGATAGTGTAGTAACAAGTATATATGTGTAGTATTGTCCAGTACTTGACTCTGGTGTTGTGATAGTGTAGTAACAAGTATATATGTGTAGTATTGTCCAGTACTTGACTCTGGTGTTGTGATAGTGTAGTAACAAGTATATATGTGTAGTATTGTCCAGTACTTGACTCTGGTGTTGTGATAGTGTAGTAACAAGTATATATGTGTAGTATTGTCCAGTACTTGACTCTGGTGTTGTGATAGTGTAGTAACAAGTATATATGTGTAGTATTGTCCAGTACTTGACTCTGGTGTTGTGATAGTGTAGTAACAGGTATATATGTGTAGTATTGTCCAGTACTTGACTCTGGTGTTGTGATAGTGTAGTAACAAGTATATATGTGTAGTATTGTCCATTACTTGACTCTGGTGTTGTGATAGTGTAGTAACAAGTATATATGTGTAGTATTGTCCAGTACTTGACTCTGGTGTTGTGATAGTGTAGTAACAAGTATATATGTGTAGTATTGTCCAGTACTTGACTCTGGTGTTGTGATAGTGTAGTAACAAGTATATATGTGTAGTATTGTCCAGTACTTGACTCTGGTGTTGTGATAGTGTAGTAACAAGTATATATGTGTAGTATTGTCCATTACTTGACTCTGGTGTTGTGATAGTGTAGTAACAAGTATATATGTGTAGTATTGTCCAGTACTTGACTCTTGTGTTGTGATAGTGTAGTAACAAGTATATATGTGTAGTATTGTCCAGTACTTGACTCTGGTGTTGTGATAGTGTAGTAACAAGTATATATGTGTAGTATTGTCCAGTACTTGACTCTGGTGTTGTGATACTGTAGTAACAAGTATATATGTGTAGTATTGTCCATTACTTGACTCTGGTGTTGTGATAGTGTAGTAACAAGTATATATGTGTAGTATTGTCCATTACTTGACTCTGGTGTTGTGATAGTGTAGTAACAAGTATATATGTGTAGTATTGTCCATTACTTGACTCTGGTGTTGTGATAGTGTAGTAACAAGTATATATGTGTAGTATTGTCCAGTACTTGACTCATCATTCTTCCTTAAACTGTCGAGGACATAACGACTGCTGCCATCTGGAGGCCGGAGGTTTAAAAAAATGGAATATTTTCATTTTATACACAAATATATCACAATGTATCTCTCACTTGGAATAAAAACATAGAATCATTTGTTATTACTTGTATTTTTACTATAGCTAATTAAAATAACAACACTAGCAAAGGTGACAGTGAGGATAATATAATTGTTGTCAAGATGAAAAAAAGCGCTGCTGTCCTGACGATACATGCAGAAGAAAATAAATACAAATCTTATTTCTTCTGCTCTTTAAAAACATATCATCAGAAAAGAGGCTTCAGGGAAACGTGAGCATCTTCATCTTCATCTAATCAAAGACATCCAGTCTTTCTGATTGTAATTAGTCTGAGTGCTGCTCATTAGAAGCACAGTTAACAGAAAGAAAACGTCTTCGGGATTATTTAAGATCCTCTCAGCCTCGTATAGGAATCTTCGTTTCAACATCTGAGACTAACCTTGTGCGTCCATACATCACGACGAAGACACTCCTGAGTCTCCGGCGTCCACTCGTCCAACTAACTTTTGTCTGCTTGAGGCTCTTTGTGGCTCTTGTTGAAGGTTCGCTCTTGGATGGAACAAAAGACATTCATTAGAGGCAGATTTACAACTCAGATCGCACTTTATTGCAGCGTCTCCTCTGGCTGCAGACTCACCTCACTTTCTTATCTCACTTTTACGAGAGTTCGCTCTTCACTTACACACTGTGATTGTTTTATGAAAACTTCAGTTCCAGCCTCTCGGTTCCTCGACGCTTCCCTGAAGACGTGATCTGTGGTTTGACTAACAGCTGCAGCTCCTCCTCGGACTGATAGAAATCATTTTCCATTAAGCATTTTAACAGGAGGGAGAGACTCAAGGACATCCTCAATGTGAACATTATCACTTCAAAGACAAGCTGTTGACACTCAGTTAACCAGATCATGAATGAGTCATGAGTCCAGGTTTTGGTCCAACGGCTGTTCCTCCTCCTGCAGTCCAGACACCGACGGACTCTCGCTCTGACTGACGGACGACAAGACGGGTCGTCGTTTAGAAGAAGGAGGTTGTGAGGCTCACCTTGATGATGTCACGTGACCAGAGACTTTCAAGAGATAGTTTGATCTGAGGCTCAGTGGACACTTTACACTTAAATCTGTTCGTCAATAAATTCCATTTCCTCGAGCCAGAGGATCAATAAAGTTTTATCCATCAATCTATTAGACTTTATACATGTGAGTTTGGTGGCAGGAGCAGAATGAAAATATGATTCTATTCTATGTTAATCTTTGTATCCTTTTCATTGTTATATTTTCCTTTGATCTATGTTCTTTATATTTGAACTTTGTTCTTTTATGGCAATTTGTTCTTGTTCATCTATTGTGTTCTGTGAACTGGAAACCCAATTTCTTGAAGGAGATCTCCATCCATCCATCCATCCATCCATCCATCCATCCATCCATCCATCCATCCATCCATCCATCCATCCATCCATCCATCCATCCATCCATCCATCCATCCATCCATCCATCCATCCATCCATCCATCCATCCATCCATCCATCCATCCATCCATCCATCCATCCATCCATCCATCCATCCATCCATCCATCCATCCATCCATACATACATCCATCCATCCATACATTACAACAATACATTAGAAATAAGGTTTCTGTGTGTAAGTTTTACATTTATTCTGACAAACTGGAAACTGTTGTTCTTTTCTAAGATGAAACATCTCTTATCTCATCTCATCTCTTATCTCATCTCATCTCATCTCATCTCATCTCATCGCTCATCTCTTATCTCATCTCATCTCTTATCTCATCTCATCTCATTTCTCATTAATATCATCTTGTGAGTTCTCATGTATCTCCTCTGTCATCATAGCCTGTTTCTGTTGGACCCCGAGGTGTTCCTAGGCCAGCTGAGAGTCATATTCTTCAGCGTGTCTTTGGTCTGCCCTGATGCCTCCTCCCGGTGAAACATGGACACCTCACTAAATATATATATATGTCAAAGATTGTCTCTTGTGTTGAGTTGCAAAGTGACTTCTATTGTCAGGGAAAAGGTCTTGTTAACCTCCATGACGTCCTTCCAGCGTTCCTCAACAGCCACCCGACCTCGGGCTGCTTTATTGCCGGAGGGTTTTGTTGTTTGGTAGACAATGAAATGACTGATCTTGTCGTATATTTTTCTGTGGAGGACGCTCTGGAATAAAACACATCTCTCGCCACTTTATCTTCATCGGCGACAGGACAAAAGGGGCTGTAACGCAAACATTACTGGTCGCATCCATTTTGTCAGATTGTTTCTTCTTGTTTGTTCTGGAGAAGGTGAAGCTGCCGAGGATAAAGCTGTGCTTGTCACCGTCTGTCTGCACAAACGACTTTGCTACATGAAAGCAATCAAATATATGGTATTTCTGTCTCAAGCGTCCTCGAGCTCCATACTATGTCTCAGCGTGGCTCCATTAGAAGAGGAAGAAGCTGTTTATAACCGGAACACTTGCTCGGTTCAGATGGAATCACATTCTAACAGTCGCCAGTTGTTCAATTAAGTCAATGACCAGCATCATATTACACAGTCTTCATGCATTAACCGATCCTACTTGTAGCGCCAAATGTGTGTCCAATTGGTCTGGTGATGAGCATGAGGTACACAAGTTAATAATTATCATTTAATTTACATTCACATTAGAGTATAAAAGGCAGACTTTGGCCCTGGATTCACTTTTGTTATAATAACAAAAACATGTATATGATGCATTGAATATGTGCCATCGATTGTGTAATATCACTGTCATTACCAGCTTTAGTAGGTACATTTCTACTTCAGTCAACTTAAGAATCATTTTAAAAATACTGGTAAAACGGGCTGAAGCTGTGAACAAAATCAGTTTTGAGCAAACAAAACTCTTGATGATGTTTCACGGCCAAGATTGAAGCCATATGTCCAACATCTGCACCTTCTTTGCAAATCCATGGCGATCACTCTCAGAGCTTTAAATCACTTTCAAGTCTTCGTTCATCTCCTTGAAGACACTTATTTCAATTGAGGACTGGAAGGAAGAAATAAATGCTAAATTAACAAAGATAAGGGAAAGTTATTTGAGACTCACAGCTTACAGAAACGCTCAGGGAATCGCGCTTGAAATGGAATCTTGGTAATTGAAACGGAGTTTCTGTGAAGAGCTTTGTGTGAGTTTGACCAGAGAGGACGTCATTAATGTGAGCAAGAAAGAACTCACAGCGCGATCAGACGACGACGTACAAGAAGCTGGATGTGAATTAGATTTGTCAAGAACCATTAAAGTGTTTTTCATTTGCTGTCGGTTTGAATTAGTCTCTGAGAAAATATTATGAACATCTGCAGCCATTTTTTTTTAGAACACACACACGTGTATATATATACACACACACACACATAAACACACACAAGTATATATATAAGACATGTGTATAGTCAAGAATGTGTTGATGTATCACGATACAATGATATACAGTGATATATAGTGATTTTGAAATAACAAGTATATATGTGTAGTATTGTCCAGTACTTGACTCTGGTGTTGTGATAGTGTAGTAACAAGTATATATGTGTAGTATTGTCCAGTACTTGACTCTGGTGTTGTGATAGTGTAGTAACAAGTATATATGTGTAGTATTGTCCAGTACTTGACTCTGGTGTTGTGATAGTGTAGTAACAAGTCATATGTGTAGTATTGTCCAGAACTTGACTCTGGTGTTGTGATAGTGTAGTAAAAAGTATATATGTGTAGTATTGTCCAGTACTTGACTCTGGTGTTGTGATAGTGTAGTAACAAGTATATATGTGTAGTATTGTCCAGTACTTGACTCTGGTGTTGTGATAGTGTAGTAACAAGTATATATGTGTAGTATTGTCCAGTACTTGACTCTGGTGTTGTGATAGTGTATTAACAAGTATATATGTGTAGTATTGTCCAGTACTTGACTCTGGTGTTGTGATAGTGTAGTAACAAGTATATATGTGTAGTATTGTCCAGTACTTGACTCTGGTGTTGTGATAGTGTAGTAACAAGTATATATGTGTAGTATTGTCCAGTACTTGACTCTGGTGTTGTGATAGTGTAGTAACAAGTATATATGTGTAGTATTGTCCAGTACTTGACTCTGGTGTTGTGATAGTGTAGTAACAAGTATATATGTGTAGTATTGTCCAGTACTTGACTCTGGTGTTGTGATAGTGTAGTAACAAGTATATATGTGTAGTATTGTCCAGACTTGACTCTGGTGTTTTTTTAAACAAGAATATGTGTAGTATTGTCCAGTACTTGACTCTGGTGTTGTGATAGTGTAGTAACAAGTATATATGTGTAGTATTGTCCAGTACTTGACTCTGGTGTTGTGATAGTGTAGTAACAAGTATATATGTGTAGTATTGTCCAGTACTTGACTCTGGTGTTGTGATAGTGTAGTAACAAGTATATATGTGTAGTATTGTCCAGTACTTGACTCTGGTGTTGTGATAGTGTAGTAACAAGTATATATGTGTAGTATTGTCCAGTACTTGACTCTGGTGTTGTGATAGTGTAGTAACAAGTATATATGTGTAGTATTGTCCAGTACTTGACTCTGGTGTTGTGATAGTGTAGTAACAAGTATATATGTGTAGTATTGTCCAGTACTTGACTCTGGTGTTGTGATAGTGTAGTAACAAGTATATATGTGTAGTATTGTCCAGTACTTGACTCTGGTGTTGTGATAGTGTAGTAACAAGTATATATGTGTAGTATTGTCCAGTACTTGACTCTGGTGTTGTGATAGTGTAGTAACAAGTATATATGTGTAGTATTGTCCAGTACTTGACTCTGGTGTTGTGATAGTGTAGTAACAAGTATATATGTGTAGTATTGTCCAGTACTTGACTCTGGTGTTGTGATAGTGTAGTAACAAGTATATATGTGTAGTATTGTCCAGTACTTGACTCTGGTGTTGTGATAGTGTAGTAACAAGTATATATGTGTAGTATTGTCCAGTACTTGACTCTGGTGTTGTGATAGTGTAGTAACAAGTATATATGTGTAGTATTGTCCAGTACTTGACTCTGGTGTTGTGATAGTGTAGTAACAAGTATATATGTGTAGTATTGTCCAGTACTTGACTCTGGTGTTGTGATAGTGTAGTAACAAGTATATATGTGTAGTATTGTCCAGTACTTGACTCTGGTGTTGTGATAGTGTAGTAACAAGTATATATGTGTAGTATTGTCCAGTACATGACTCTGGTGTTGCAGAATTCACAGACCACGTGACTCTTGATGAAAATCTAATATTTAATAATAAACATGTATTTAACTGTTAGCAAATAAATAACTATGGAAGAAAATATAAATATGACCTGAAGCAAAAAAAAACATTTTTTAATTTAATCTTCATTGTTTTATTTGAAAAAAAAGAAATAATTATTGATACATTGCTCTTAGATTATGATACAGTATTGTGAAAATAAAGTATTTGTACTATCTGTCAGGTCTCGGGGCAGAAACAGAAACGATGAACAAACTACTTTAATAACAAAAAGAGCAAAAGCCACAAAAACATCAACTGGTCCAAACATAAACTAAACGGTGAGACGAAGACACAGGTGACGAGAATCAGGAGCACGACAGGAAGTGAACGAGACCAGGATCAGGACTTCACAAT
Source organism: Callionymus lyra (assembly GCA_016630915.1). NCBI lineage: Eukaryota > Metazoa > Chordata > Actinopteri > Syngnathiformes > Callionymidae > Callionymus > Callionymus lyra. The sequence goes on from JACEEU010000687.1 coordinate 25,776,274, forward strand.
AAAACCAGGAAGTGAGACCAAAGTGAACATCAATGACAGAATTAGTATTTTGTAATACCACTACTATATACGTTCAATCAGCCTGTCCAGTATATATATATATCTATATATATAGTCCTGAACATATTCTGACTCCCACCATGTGCACTGAAGGACTGGTCCGTCGCTCAGGAACTTCTGCAGTGTTTTGACTGCAGCTCTCAGTCCCGGGTCTGAACTGTCGACCCCCTCCTCTCGCCTGCAGCTCGACGGGCCAACGATTCCCCTCTGATGGCTCTGATCTGCAGCCAAGAGTCGTCTCCCTCTGCCCGATCAGACCCAGCACCTCTTGTTCCGACGCCAACTGGCCTTCTTGTGCGCGGCTCCGGCCAGAGCTCCTCCTGGTTCCGTATGTTCTGAGTGTGTTTTCATGGCTGCGATGATGATCCCGGGCCTCCTCTGATGCCCCACCAGAGAGGCGGATTAAAGAGATTTACTTTTTTTGAAAAAGGGCTGGATGAGTGTAATCACCTATAATCTCAGATTCTAGGCCTCTTGGTCACCAATCAGAGGCTCTTTCGCTGGTTTGGATCGACTCCAGTCTCCGGCCTGAGCCGTGACGAGAACATCATACGTGTGGAACCTTCTCCATGATGATGGACGCGACTGTCGCTCACGTCGTAGACTCTCGTCACTCGTGCCATCGGTCCTGAGGTGTGGAGATGGAAGTGGACGTGAGGTCAAACTCTGAGGAACGAGCAGAAGTTGGTGGAAGAAGAAAACTTCCTGAACGACCTTCAGCAGAGGAAACGAGTTTGAGTTCCACGAGAAGCAGACGTTGTGATCGGCCTGTCAATCATCCAACGAAAGAACGTGAACAACATTTTGACATGAAGATCACGATGGTTTCAACAGTGTCTCCGTGTTATTGTCTCGACGTTACTTTGAGTCCGAGAGTCGTTTGACTCACAGTTTGACTTGAAGTTCTGAGACATTTGACCACGAGATGATCTCACAGGAAACTGGCGCGTTGAAAGGATTCACAAAATCGCAGTTTCGATTCCAGGAATGTAAAAAGTACTGATTTGGTCTTAAAGGTCAATTAAATGGTTAGTAAGGTTGAAGGTCATTGTAAGGTTAAAGGTCATCGTAACACAGATAGGTGGACGAAGAACAAGGTCTGGTTATGTTTTTGGTTCCAAACCAACAAACAGTTACTGAGACTTCAGTCGTAGAATCAAAGTCTACATGAAAACAGAAGAACTTCTGGAATGAATGAACAATGTTTGTCGTGTGTTTTATTCTTAGAGACACGTTCGTTTTCAAGACCTATTTTTAATTCAATTAGTTGCAAAATGTATTTCCAGGTCTGAGGCGCTGATGTTTCTTCTGCCTTGAGCCTTGAACATGTTTGTTGAACGATGGTTCCATCAACATCTTCATAGTTTCTATGAACGTGAACTGAACGTGTATTTGACCTGATGAACTTCTCCATGAACTCGATCACGCAGGTGTCAATCAAAGTCTCTCCGTTCAGTCAACAAGTTCTTCAGGCACAACCAGGATAAAACACACAATCAGTTACACAACTGCTGACGAGCAGTGAAGCTACAGCAGTGACGTCGACACAGACACAAATAATCCTCCGATAATCATTAAACTAGTAACTTAACTAAGTCAGTAAAAAGTTAAAAATCCTACATTTCTTTGCAGAATCTGACCAGTCAGGACCATGAACGCATCACAGCTGCTGAGACTGATGTTTAGGATCAACATTTTATTCATTTTATTTATATGTATTTTATCGATTCTCTTACGCAAACATTTCATAAAAAACTGTGATTTATAGGCTGTAGAAAATATCTTGAAAACGTTGAGCTCATAATAACATATAGATGGAAAATTACTTCATTCCTGGAGCCGTGAACTTTTGAAAATGAAAATGATTTAATTATTGATTTAATTATCATCTAAATTGCACAAAGAACGTGAACTTTTACTATTACGAAGTCGGTGTCAAAGAGTTTTTATTGTCGTCAACAGTTTAGAAGCAAATGTTCACTTCATTTTGACTTTTATCTAAAACTGGGCCTGAAAACTGACACTTGGAAGCAGTTCAGACATGAAGTGAAGCAAACAGACAACAAACGTTTGTAGATCATTGAAAGTCTGGACCTTCTGACTGAAGCTGCTGCCCCCGCGACCCTGATGAGCAGGAAATAGAAGCAAACAAGACATTTGACCGTCGAGCACATGATGTCCGACTCGCTCAATGAAAACAAATAATGGAAGAAAATGAATACATTTCTCTACACTTTATAATCTCTGGTGGACGTGAACACGAGTCCAGATCTTCTCACCATCGTCTCCATCTCTTCTCATGCGTGTCGTGATCACATGACCTGCTCGCTCTTTGATCAAATCCCCCGGCGAGCAGCGAGATTCTCCATAATGGCCTCATTCCATTACAAGGTGTAAAGTAGTCCATTAGCTGGTGTGTTCATGAATCATTAAGAGCTGGTTATGATCAGACAGCTTCATGATGGACTGCAGATTGAGAGAACGAGGAGTGAGAGGAGCTGCCGCGGGTCAGAGGTTCGGCCAATATCCGTAAAGGCTAAGTGAACAATTGAATGTTAAGGCACTTTGAGTATGTGCTTTGATGAGGCGAAGAACCAAAGGACCATTTCAAGGAACCTTATCTTCATGTGTTTAGCCTTCAAGGCTCTTCTGAGAGTCGATTTCCATGCAGTTGTGCGGCTGAGGCTGAATTAAACACATTCATTTCCATGTATTTAGACAAGAACGCACTGATTTATAATCATGTCTTTTGACTTCATGAGAAATCTTACTGAAAATCATTGTAGCATCATGTTTAATCATCAGAATCATTATTTTAACGACTATCATTAGCATGTGTAGTTGTATTATAAGTATTATTTTAATTATCATTATTATTATTACTACTATCATAAGCATTTGTAGCAGTGTAACTATTAATACATGTAGTATTAGCAGGATTATTCTAGTATTGTTATTATTACTACTTCTACTATCATTTCAAAGAAATTAAATACGTAAGTATTATTATTGGTATTATTTGAATTGTCATTATTGTTGTTACTTCTATCAGTAGCATTTGTAGTAGTATTAGTATTAGAAGTAATAATATTGGTATTATTATTGTAATTATTATTATAATAACTATTATTATCTTATCTACTATAAATAGCATTAGAATTTGTATTATTAGTAGTAAAAGTGATATAATCTGATTATTTTCTTTACCATTATTGATAATATTTCATGTTTTGTATACTTTGGCTCCCAGATTCCATACTTTACAGATTGAGCTGTGATCTAACATGTGTCTATAATAATAGACACAAGATAACATGTAAAAAAGAACATTTCTATTAGACGAGATGAGGAATAAGTGTTATGAATTAATGAAAAAGGTTGAATACGTGAACAGAATGAAGTTCTATTTAAAACCCGCGTCGGACGTGCAGTGAGTGTTGGTGTTGTCAGGAGCAGCAGGAACAGAGGTGGTTCTGTGTCGACCCGGGAGACTAAAATTAACCCCAGAGTAACAGTGCGAAGATGAGCAGAAAGATTTGAGGAGGCGACGATGACACCGGAGTCAGAAATTGGCGATGGAAGTGTGAGTCACGAGGAGGTGAGCGAGAGAAGAAGGTGGCTTTTATCCAGGAGGCAGAGTGGAATTGATGAGTTCATCTGGGCCTCATTATGGTCTTGATGGATCAGATCGCCGACTTCCCTCAAAGACGACTTAATGACTCGTTGACACAAGTCTGAGGCTTCACCATTAGTGCGACACACGCTCACGTGCATCAACTCATAATTACTGCTTCTCGCTGGAAACTAACGGCGCCGGTGGAGGCTCGTGCCTTCTGTCTTGTTACAGAGAATGCATTACGTCTTGTCGAGATGATCTTCCTCCGCTCATCCCTTTGTTTTGACGCAGATTTATGATGATGCACATTAACAGATACTTCACTTATCAGGCACATTTCTCAGGGGGTTCCACTAAATGAACTGCACGCATCGTTGAATCGAGTCTGTGATTGAGTTTTTCGCCGGAGAAGGACAATAAGAGGTGGTAATATTCTTCTAATTACAGCTCTTCTCCTCCTCCTCCCCCCTCAGTGATGTTGTCTGCTGCCATTGTTAATGCTCGGCCTCTAATGGTCGTGGCGTCTTCTCCAACAAGACTTAAAAAGGTTTGTCTGCCTCTCCTCCATCCTCTGACTTATTTAATACCCAGACCACACACGTCTGTTCATCAACGTGGAGCCATGTCTGTGCAGAAAGATCTGGAACCATCCAGTGCAGCAGAAGAAGATCTGGTTACGTGACAGTATTAGACGTTAAAGACTGAAGAAGATGCTCATTTCTTCAGTTTCTTCAGTTTTCAGCTGAAGAAGTTCTTGTTTCTTGAGTTCCTTCAGTTTCTTCAGTTCCTTCAGTTTCTCAAAGCCTGAAGAAGTTTCTTCCATTTCTTCAGTTTCTTCAGTTTCTTCAGTTTCTTCAGTTTCTTCCGTTTCTTCAGTTTCTTCAGTTTCTTCCGTTTCTTCAGTTTCTTCCGTTTCTTCAGTTTCTTCAGTTTCTTCAGTTCCTTCAGTTTCTTCAGTTTCTTCAGTTTCTTCCGTTTCTTCAGTTTCTTCAGTTTCTTCAGTTCCTTCAGTTCCTTCAGTTTCTTCAGTTTCTTCCGTTTCTTCAGTTTCTTCCGTTTATTCAGTTTCTTCTGTTTCTTCCGTTTCTTCCGTTTCTTCAGTTCCTTCAGTTTCTTCAGTTCCTTCAGTTTCTTCAGTTTCTTCAGTTTCTTCAGTTTCTTCCGTTTCTTCAGTTTCTTCCGTTTCTTCCGTTTCTTCCGTTTCTTCCGTTTCTTCCGTTTCTTCAGTTTCTTCAGTTTCTTCCGTTTCTTCCGTTTCTTCAGTTTCTTTCAGTTTCTTCCGTTTCTTCAGTTCCTTCAGTTTCTTCAGTTCCTTCAGTTTCTTCAGTTTCTCGTCCGTTTCTTCAGTTTCTTCCGTTTCTTCCGTTTCTTCAGTTTCTTCAGTTTCTTCCGTTTCTTCCGTTTCTTCCGTTTCTTCAGTTTCTTCCGTTTATTCAGTTTCTTCCGTTTATTCAGTTTCTTCAGTTTCTTCAGTTTCTTCAGTTTCTTCCGTACGACTGACAGAGGAACTGATGTGAAAGTAAGAGTCAATGAAAGTCCTGATACTACATAAAAAAATAATAATAAATCCTACTTTTCCTAAACATATTTACTGTATATGAATAGAAAAATAAAATGAACAACATTTTTAACGTACTAATTCTTGAGTTTCATTTGATCATAAATTCATTGTCTAGAGGCTTCATCCATCTCATCAGAGGTCGAGGGGGCAGCAGTCGGAGCAACAAGGTCCAGATTCTTCCTCCAGAACATGTTGCTGCTCTACTGGGGGAACTGAGATGTTCAAAGACCTCATGGACTCTCTGAAGACCAGGAGACACTCGAGGAAAGATGAGACACTTTCACTGGCGTCTACTGTGAGTCTCTGAGCTGAACTCATGCCCCTGAGAGAAAGAAGGTCAGAAGTTTGTCTTTTGGCTCAGCTCTTTCCTCACCAGAACAGATTCTTGACCCTCAGATACTTCATAAATAAATCCCTTCAGTTGAGGACCATGATCTTGGATCAAGAGGATTCACAAAAAAAACGACTTTCATCGTTAGAAAACTGTGGCTTGAGTTCGATCACGTCTTTGTCTGCAAACATCTGCTGAACTCAACCTGCTCCTGTGAGCCTGGAGAACTGTTGAGCAAAATATAAAAAGACAAAGACCACGACAACACAGACATGTCAGGACGATATGAAGCGTCTGAAATATCTTAGTTTGGAAAATATCTCTGGTTCTCAACAAACTGAATCAAAAGACGACAAGTTGAGATCCTGGTGATGGATCCATGTTCCAGCTCAAGATCCTCGTGGAGAACTCAGGAACATTGAAGGTTGATCCATTGCTCTGTTAGAATCAGACTTCATCATGAGGCGTCTCATGCTCAGCAGCACAGGCGACCAATCACAGCGAGTCTTCCTCACGAACATCCACGCCTTCATCTTTTCAGTCGTCCAGACTCTTCTGCAGGTTCATCATGGAACCATGTGATCACCAGAGGAAGTCACTATAGAAGCCACACCATTAAGAAGAGACACGACTGCGTTCTAACGTTTTCAATATGGTTCAATGGCTGCTCTTTATTCATGGGAGGCTGAAAGTTAAACATCTTCACAACAAAAGATGCAGAGACGTGTTCGTGCGAAGCAGCTGCTGCCGAACGTTTGTTCCACGATAATTCATTCATGGAATTATGTTTGCGTGGGCGTTGAGAGGAAATGATGAACCTTGATCCGAGGGAAACAACAAAAATATGAAACATTTATTCTAATTTTATACTTTGCGATGTTTGAAATTTTCACGAGGAGCGTCTTCTGTTCGTTCGAACCGTAACTGATCTGGATTAGTTTGTGTTTATTTAAGAATCCACTTCCTTCTTCAGGAATAAAAATACAGCAAAATAAATACAAACATTTCAAAATAGTTTATACAAATGTATAGATTTATATTAATTTACATTTGTTTGTATTCAATAAAATGTTTTTCAAATGTATTAATTAATGCATTGATATAATAATAGGATTTATTTTAACATTTCTAGACTAGTTTGCTTTTCATTATTATTCCTTTAAATCTTATTTAGTCTTTCAATGACTCTTGTTTCAAAGCAGTTCAATAATCAAAGGTTCAGAAACAATGTGTTTGTTTTGATCAAAGGAAACAGATTATGTGACTTTAATTAATAATAACATGTATTATAAGAAAAAGTATATTTTCATAAGTGAGACTGGATTATTTCCGAGAACAAAGGTTCAGTGAAACTAATCTAACGATCTGAATGAAATAAAAACAATAAAAGTTTGTAATCATTGTTTGTTCTCGATCATCTTGATCCACGTGACGTTCAAACCACGATGAAGAAGCTTCGACTGAAGCTTCTGAACGAAGTCTCCACAGGAAGTGACGACTCCATCCTCGCCGTCGTCATCATGACATCATTCTTGTTCAAACGTCAATCAACGCTTCACACACTCCACGTCTGATTTCAACACTTTTAACGATGATTTCAACACTTGAGTTTATCTGAAGAACATCAAGAATCATCAGCAACATGTTTCCTTGGTTCCTGCCGTGAGCTGCTCAGTCACTGAAGAACCAACAAAGTTCCACGCAGCAGTGGATCAGACACAGACACTCTAAATTCACTCTGTGCTGCATCGATATCAAGCCATTTGAAACATGTTTTTACAATCAAAGTCAACATCCTCTGTTGTGTCTGAGCAGCCGACGCCTCATTAAGATCACTTTAACTAGAGCGTCGTCTCCCGGAAGCTTGGAGGTTTCAGGTTTACTGCGTCTGAACATAAAAATTGACATTTCAATCTGTGTCTCAAACGCCAGCAGACAGGATGTAACGTTTGCAGGAGGACGTCTGTGTTCGTCTCTCAACCTTCAGTCCGGAGCCACAGACTCATGATGAGGTCGTGACACATGTTGTCTCTGAGAGTCGATCAAATATAAGACGTGAGTATGAAGAGAAGCAGAGAGAAGTGAATTTAATTTTAGTTTTATAAGTTTATAAGATGCATTAAATATGCATTACCTTTTAAACGAACGCATATAAAAGTTATATTTAGTTCCAGGCCTGGAAAGAAAGTTTCTAACTGTGATGTAGAAGTCAAGCATGTCAAAGAGGACTTTATGTATATGCTGCTGTAAACGTTGTTTTTTATTTATTTATTTCTTCTTGAGCTGCTAATAAGAAGGAGCATGTTTGACAGATGAGCTAATATATTCACATCTGAATGGCAAATGAGAAAAAAAAGAAGCGATAAATGCAAATATCTCTCAGGAAATCCCAACTAGACAAAAGCCCCTTTTAAAGAAATCTCAAGCCAAGCGTCTGTTGAGCAAACTTGGTAATCCTTTATTTATTAATAAAATGAAATTGAGCAAATGAGACTTTGGCTCGCCGTCGTGTCTATTAGGCGGAAACTTGAAACCGTGCAAGACTTTCCAGACAAATTGAAGCCATCGCTACATGCTCACCATGCGAAGCATTTCATGGCAGGTTTAGCAAAGGAATCTCAAAGGCTCATTAGTCCTGCAGGTCCACGAGCTGAAGAAGAAGATCTGCAATTCCTAGTAGTCCACATGTACGAGGATCATGTTGCTACGACACACAACTGCACCACACACTGTACACAACAAAGTTACTCACTTCACAGAAAGTTCAGAAACTCTCGGATCGAAAGATCACTTTTTCATTCTTTCTACACAAACACTGACCTTTGTGTCCATTTAACGTAAGAAAATGTGTTAAAATGTATTTTATACTTCGATCTCGTGATGATTGATCTCATGATGATTGATCTCGTGATGATTGATCTCATGATGATTGATCTCATGATGATTGATCTCATGATGATTGATCTCATGATGATTGATCTCATGATGATTGATCTCGTGATGATTGATCTTGTGATGATTGATCTCGTGATGATTGATCTCGTGATGAATGATCTTGTGATGATTGATCTCGTGATGATTGATCTCATGATGATTAATCTCATGATGATTAATCTCATGATGAATGATCTTGTGATGATTGATCTTGTGATGATTGATCTCGTGATGATTGATCTCGTGATGAATGATCTCGTGATGATTGATCTCGTGATGATTGATCTCATGATGAATGATCTCGTGATGATTGATCTCGTGATGATTATCTCATGATTTAACCTCATGATGATTAATCTCATGATGATTGATCTTGTGATGATTTATCTTTTGTTGTTTTTTCTTTTGATTATTTTTCTTCCAAAGTATTTCTTCCCAAATCCAACCCTTTTTTTTTTAAACTCCCCCACAAAACTACCACCACTTATCCCCCACAATTCTCTTGATATGATGATTAATCTCATGATTTATGATCGTCATATATTATTCATATTGATGTCACTAGTTGAGATTGAAAAAAACATGAACTACTGTCATTCTTTGATAACTCATAACACAGTCTGGTCCCAAACAAAGAAAATACAATTCAGATGATAAACTCAATCAGAATAGGAGTCAAAATCTTTGAGCACTTTTGCTCGAAACTGATTTTTTATTTAACAAAGCTTTCTTGAACAAGAATCAAATTCCTTGAACCTCAGTTTCTCCGTAGAAGTATTAATTGATAATCCTGTTCCTCATCTTAATCACCTTCATTCTTTAGGATATCAAAAATCTATGTCGGTGGTTCACAGTGGTCAGTGCTTCGATCGCCTCACAAAAAAGAAGGTTGCAGGTTCACTTCCAGGTCGGGAGGAGAGTCAAGTTCTGATCTTTGTTGTTTGTATGTTCTCCTTGTTACCTGGGTTTACTCCGGGCACTCCGGTTTCCTGCCACAGTTCAAACACATATGTGTGTGTGTGTGTGTGTGTGTGTGTGTGTGTGTGTGTGTGTGTGTGTGTGTGTGTGTGTGTGTGTGTGTGTGTGTGTGTGTGTGTGTGTGTGTGTGTGTGTGTCTTATTGAGCTCTGAGACAGACTGGCATCCTGTCCAGGGTGTCCCCTGCCTCTCACCCCCCATAAGGGAATAAGCGTCAGAAAATAGATGAGAAAATGAAATGTATTTAGAGTCAACATTTTTCTAAGATAGAGTTGCAGATATGTTTGTAAAGAGTTGACTTGTTGTTGGCCGTCAGTGGAGGTAGACGTCAGTGGAGGTGGACGTCAGTGGAGGTGGACGTCAGTGGAGGTGGACACAGCGACGTCTCCGCCACAGACCACCTCTGGATGCTCGCAGGCTGAGCTGGACCTGCTACATGTGCATCTCCCCCCGGCTGGACCGGAGGAGGCTGTGAGTGACAGCAGTTGGTGATGCAGCCCAATTAGAGGCGGCCTGTTGCAGGATGATGAATGTGTGGAGCGAGTGGAGACACGGCGGGCTGAGGATGTCCACAGCTGTCTCACTCAATGAGAATAAACATGCTGAAGGCTCCAGTGTTGAGAATAATGCAGCAGCTTCACCTGCCGTCTCCACCTCACCGGCTCTGACACTTCGCTCCGTGACTGACATGGCCTTGAACTAATTTTATGGAAGTGAGCAATTTGACTTCCTGACATTCACACGGAGGGTGAGTTGGCGATGCTCCTCGGACGCATGAGCAGGAACATGTGTCCGTCGCTCGGGTCGAGGTATCGCCGCGTACTTTTACTTCTGCTCCGGACGGACAGCATGAGAAATACATGAAGGAATATTTAGAGACTCGCGGCTCATCGACTGAAACTTTTTATGAAAGTCTCTCTTCCAGAGGAAATGATTGACAGGATAAAAACAAGGACATTTGAATCCAGATGAATCCCAGTTGATGCAAACATCGACATCAATAACAGTTGAATATGTGGTAATGTTTAATGCTAGTCTTTTCTTTCTTTGCTAGTTTAGCTTCCAGTTTAAAACTTCACTTGTTTCTTCTTCTGCTCTTGGTATCTTTCCTGCTTTAAACAAATACTAATAACAAGATGTCGAGCTATACTTTATATACATTAATTATTAATGCAATATTTATAATGTTATTTTTCTATTCTGTTTATACTATATTGCACCATTTTTAACTTATTATTTTTATATTTATACTTTTATACATACATCTCTGCTGTGTTTTTTAACGGTTGCCAAGCAACGAAATTTTGTTGCCAGTTTCACTGCTGTGTTTTCCGTGCGATGACAATAATAGAAAGTCTAAGTTCATTAATTTTGTTATTAAAAAAAACTTAAAAGAACATAAATGTCTCTCTGGAGGTGAAGATGTTCATCATGACTGTTTCAAAATACTCATGTATCAGATGAAAACATTGTCAAAAGTAAAGTATTATTGGATTATTCTGCAGAACAGAAATGTCATTTTCCAACATCCACTGAATTATCGGAGTTATTTCGATCGAGAGAGAATCCCAGCTATCTGGGGCAAGAGACACAACCTGGTATCAAGACCGTTGATCTACGTCTTCAGGCCTTCAGAGAAGAAGAATCTGGACTTGAACCGGTCGACAGCTGAAGCACGACGTCGTCATGTGTTTCTGGAGTAAATCAACATCAGCAGCTCCTCACTCAAGGTTCTCGTGGAGGACCGGACACAGGATATGACCTCATGAAAGAAGCTTCTGCTGCTGAAGATTCACCTGGAAGTTCCCTCAAGGGTTTCCTCACCTTGCGTCAGGTATTGACCGAACCAGTGGATGGAAGAGCAGATACAGTAGATGAACCGGAAACTACAGGAATCAGAGCTGAGCTGTCAATCATCCGTGATGAGGTTTTCAAACATCATCTCATCAGATGATATTTTTAGTCCTGAGAATCAAGAGATGCGTGAGTGAGAGCGTGAAGTTACTCTGCCCACACTCACCAAATGTCGAAGCTCCTCAAAGAACGTGTGAATTCACTAAACACACAAATGTTCTTATAATGACTTTAATACCAGAAAACATTGTGTCGGAGAAGAAGGTTTGACACGTTACGAACAAACCTTTATTGTTTTTAAATAAATTTACAATCAGATATTTGACTACAGACTTAACCCCAGAAAGTACTGCTCTGTTCACCAAGCTTCATGAAAGTGTTGCATTAAGAGGTCAGTAGGTGGCGCTGTCAGTGAAGATTCTATCAAACATTAGTTCAAATCATAGAGCAGAGACCAACGTGATTGAGCTTCAAAACCTGGACTCAGTATCATGAATGTATTTCACCAGTAACTGTTTCAACTGTAACGACTCATTCATGGAGTCATGAGTGTTCATCCAGTCCTTCACTGACCAGACCAGAGGAAATCAGAGCCGTCACACGAGCCAGGAAGTGTTGGATCCGTGTCTAACCTGCTGCTTCGAATACTATAGATTCTACTCAATGATTCAGTTCGATCGTTATCAGACTGACATCGTTTGAACCCTGGTTCAGAAAGACGTCTGCGCTCAGTAACTGCAACACAAGATTCATAAAATCTTTGGAGATAATATCGAATCCTGACTCGCTTGATTTCACAGCATTACAAAGAAGAAACATCCATGGAAAATATGATGACACAAGAGTTACACACAAGAGTTACACACAAGAGTTACACACAAGAGTTACACACAAGAGTTACACACAAGAGTTACACACAAGAGTGACAGCAGCTCCTGGAACAACATGTTTGAGCCCAAATGTCACTTTTCAAGGCAAAATATTAAGTTACTTTTCTCTAAAGAAAATTACTTTCTAACGTTTTTTACACGTAACAAACATATGTTGTTTCAACCAGTCTTTGACAAACACCTGGTTTGAAACTAGACTCGCATTCTTCATGAAAACTAGTTTATCTGATGCAAGAAAACTTTCATCTTAACAAGTGTTTTGAACAAGTTCTCAGACAATCTGGTGCAGAAGCTTGGAAAGCAAAACAAAACACAACTAGAGATAAAGAAAACTAACATATACAGTATATATATAATATTTGTATGTATATATATATATATATATATATATATATATATATATATATATATATATATATATATATACCGTCTGAAAACCTATATATATGTTACTTACTTATATATATATATACTTATATATATATATTCCATTGATATCAATAAAGTATTTCACGTGAAGATATTTATCTGTTTTCTGAGGATCACTTGCAGAATTGTGTTGTTGTTTCTCCTTCACCGCAACCCGGGGTGTTGTCATCAATCACACTCGCAGCACAACAACACACACGTGTGTGTCTCAGTGATTTATTAGGACGACAACATGATCTGCAGATAGCAGTTGTTTTTCTGTATGTTGATGATTGATTTGATATTATGAAGCAGAATCGTCTTTTCCAGGTCGTTCTAGTGCCTACAGTAACAAGTACTCATAGTAACAAGTACTGACAGTAACAAGTACTTACAATAACAAGTACTGACAGTAACAGTTACTTACATTAACAAGTTAGTACAGTATCAAGTACTTACAATAACAAGTACTTACAATAACAAGTACTTACAGTAACAGGTACTTACAATAACAAGTACTGACAGTAACAAGTACTGACAGTAACAGGTACTTACATTAACAAGTAAGTACAGTATCAAGTACTTACAATAACAGGTACTTACAATAACAAGTACTGACAGTAACAAGTACTGACAGTAACAGGTACTTACATTAACAAGTAAGTACAGTATCAAGTACTTACAATAACAGGTACTTACAATAACAAGTACTGACAGTAACAAGTACTGACAGTAACAGGTACTTACATTAACAAGTAAGTACAGTATCAAGTACTTACAATAACAGGTACTTACAATAACAAGTACTTACAATAACAAGTACTGACAGTAACAAGTACTGACAGTAACAGGTACTTACATTAACAAGTAAGTACAGTATCAAGTACTTACAATAACAGGTACTTACAATAACAAGTACTGACAGTAACAAGTACTGACAGTAACAGGTACTTACATTAACAAGTAAGTACAGTATCAAGTACTTACAATAACATGTACTTACAATAACAAGTACTTACAGTAACAAGTACTAACAGTAACAAGTACTTACAGTATTTAATTGAATCTCTTTCATGCACACACACACACACATGCAAATGAAAACACACACACATGCACATACACACTCACACACACCAAGTTGAATACACACACACAGACACATGCAAACATGCACGCACACACACGCACCTGTATAACCCAAGATACACACACATACAACCACTCATGCATTTGCACACTAACACGGACACACACACGCACACACACACACACGCACGCAAACACGAACCTACACACACACACACACACACACACACACACACACACACACACGCACGCAACACACACACACACACACACACACACACACACACACACACACACACACACGCACGCACACACACACACACCTACACACACACACACACACACACACACACACACACACACACACACACACACACACACACACACACACACACACACACACACACACACACACACACACACACACACACACACACACACACACACACACACACACACACACACACACACACACACAGCTCATCAAAGTTCCTTCAGCTTCTTCTTCTAAATTCACAGCAGCTGAAAATCTTAATCCAACACTTGCTGACCCTCAGGCTTCAGTTGTTATTTTCATCCTCTGAGCTCCAGACGACCAGAAATGTTTTCACAGCAAAGTCTCTGAGTTTTCATTTCAACGTCGTGTTGAAGAGACAAGCGTCTTTGTCGTCGTCCATGAAGACGCCATTTTGTTTAGTGACGTGGAGACGATTTAATCTTTTTTTAAATCTTTTTTTAAGAAAAAAAGAGCTAAAAGAAAAAAGATCCTACAATAGTTATAGTTCTATTAACAGTTAAACCTGGTCAAGAAATGAGTGGAAATATAAATATATATGAAATGAGGAAGTAATATTACTACATCTTTATGGAAACCTTCACAAACAAAGGTTTGTGAAGGTCCTGGTCCACAGTTTGTGTGCAGGTGTCACGTCCAGGTGAGTAAACACGGGCCCCGGGGACACGACGCTCAGATCTATCACAGAGATGTCGTCCCAGGATTGTCTTTAATCTTCGCTGGTGCTGCTCACATAAATTAGCG
>JACEEU010000687.1:25798532-25816032 GCA_016630915.1 Callionymus lyra
ATCAACTAGTATCAACTCTGGTGTCATTAAACATCAACTAGTATCAACTCTGGTGTCATTAAACATCAACTAGTATCAACTCTGGTGTCATTAAACATCAACTAGTATCAACTCTGGTGTCATTAAACATCAACTAGTATCAACTCTGGTGTCATTAAACATCAACTAGTATCAACTCTGGTGTCATTAAACATCAACTAGTATCAACTCTGGTGTCATTAAACATCAACTAGTATCAACTCTGGTGTCATTAAACATCAACTAGTATCAACTCTGGTGTCATTAAACATCAACTAGTATCAACTCTGGTGTCATTAAACATCAACTAGTATCAACTCTGGTGTCATTAAACATCAACTAGTATCAACTCTGGTGTCATTAAACATCAACTAGTATCAACTCTGGTGTCATTAAACATCAACTAGTATCAACTCTGGTGTCATTAAACATCAACTAGTATCAACTCTGGTGTCATTAAACATCAACTAGTATCAACTCTGGTGTCATTAAACATCAACTAGTATCAACTCTGGTGTCATTAAACATCAACTAGTATCAACTCTGGTGTCATTAAACATCAACTAGTATCAACTCTGGTGTCATTAAACATCAACTAGTATCAACTCTGGTGTCATTAAACATCAACTAGTATCAACTCTGGTGTCATTAAACATCAACTAGTATCAACTCTGGTGTCATTAAACATCAACTAGTATCAACTCTGGTGTCATTAAACATCAACTAGTATCAACTCTGGTGTCATTAAACATCAACTAGTATCAACTCTGGTGTCATTAAACATCAACTAGTATCAACTCTGGTGTCATTAAACATCAACTAGTATCAACTCTGGTGTCATTAAACATCAACTAGTATCAACTCTGGTGTCATTAAACATCAACTAGTATCAACTCTGGTGTCATTAAACATCAACTAGTATCAACTCTGGTGTCATTAAACATCAACTAGTATCAACTCTGGTGTCATTAAACATCAACTAGTATCAACTCTGGTGTCATTAAACATCAACTAGTATCAACTCTGGTGTCATTAAACATCAACTAGTATCAACTCTGGTGTCATTAAACATCAACTAGTATCAACTCTGGTGTCATTAAACATCAACTAGTATCAACTCTGGTGTCATTAAACATCAACTAGTATCAACTCTGGTGTCATTAAACATCAACTAGTATCAACTCTGGTGTCATTAAACATCAACTAGTATCAACTCTGGTGTCATTAAACATCAACTAGTATCAACTCTGGTGTCATTAAACATCAACTAGTATCAACTCTGGTGTCATTAAACATCAACTAGTATCAACTCTGGTGTCATTAAACATCAACTAGTATCAACTCTGGTGTCATTAAACATCAACTAGTATCAACTCTGGTGTCATTAAACATCAACTAGTATCAACTCTGGTGTCATTAAACATCAACTAGTATCAACTCTGGTGTCATTAAACATCAACTAGTATCAACTCTGGTGTCATTAAACATCAACTAGTATCAACTCTGGTGTCATTAAACATCAACTAGTATCAACTCTGGTGTCATTAAACATCAACTAGTATCAACTCTGGTGTCATTAAACATCAACTAGTATCAACTCTGGTGTCATTAAACATCAACTAGTATCAACTCTGGTGTCATTAAACATCAACTAGTATCAACTCTGGTGTCATTAAACATCAACTAGTATCAACTCTGGTGTCATTAAACATCAACTAGTATCAACTCTGGTGTCATTAAACATCAACTAGTATCAACTCTGGTGTCATTAAACATCAACTAGTATCAACTCTGGTGTCATTAAACATCAACTAGTATCAACTCTGGTGTCATTAAACATCAACTAGTATCAACTCTGGTGTCATTAAACATCAACTAGTATCAACTCTGGTGTCATTAAACATCAACTAGTATCAACTCTGGTGTCATTAAACATCAACTAGTTTCAACTCTGGTGTCATTAAACATCAACTAGTATCAACTCTGGTGTCATTAAACATCAACTAGTATCAACTCTGGTGTCATTAAACATCAACTAGTATCAACTCTGGTATCATTAAACATCAACTAGTATCAACTCTGGTGTCATTAAACATCAACTAGTATCAACTCTGGTGTCATTAAACATCAACTAGTATCAACTCTGGTGTCATTAAACATCAACTAGTATCAACTCTGGTGTCATTAAACATCAACTAGTATCAACTCTGGTGTCATTAAACATCAACTAGTATCAACTCTGGTGTCATGTAGTGAATGTTCTTCAAGACGCAGTAACTTCTCATCATGACCATGTTTTAATTATTACTCTATAAAGTTGCTCTGAAATCTGGACGAACGAGAGGTTACGAGAGTCTATTATGACGTAATAATGGCTTCACTTTTCCAGCTGTAATCACGCTTTGTTTATACAATGAGTCCCTTGGAGGTGGAGACCATTGATAATGTGCGGTGACAAACCTCAATGCCTGACCAGTCACAGCAGAGTGGGTGTGGTTATGGTCAACAAGATTTAATCTCCAGAAAAACAGTGTTTTCAGTGGGCGGAGCTTAAGATCATTTTCTAATGTCAATATTTCATTGAAAAGAGAGTTTTGTAAAAACACACACTGATGATACAATAAGTCACACTCACAAACACACACTGTGTACAATAGAGTCACACTCCACACACAACCTGATGTACAATAGAGTCCACTCCCCCACACCCTGTACAATAGAGTCCACATCACAACACACACACCTGTGATCAATGAGTCACACATCACAACAACACACACACACTGATGATACAATAGAGTCACACATCACAACAACACACACACTGATGATACAATAGAGTCACACATCACAACAACACACACACGCTGATGATACAATAGAGTCACACGTTACAACAACACACACATGCACACTTAAACACACTTTAACACACACACACCCACACACACTTTAACACTTACACACTTTAACACACACACACCCACACACACTTTAACACGTGGCACAAACTTGTTTTTAACGAGCAGAACTTCTACTATAATTGCCAAGAATTCACTTCCAAAAAGTTCCAAAAAGTGAAAAATGAAAGAAGATGAAAGAAGATTTGTAAGTTATTTTCCGTAAACATTGTAGTTTCAGATA
Source organism: Callionymus lyra (assembly GCA_016630915.1). Lineage (NCBI taxonomy): Eukaryota > Metazoa > Chordata > Actinopteri > Syngnathiformes > Callionymidae > Callionymus > Callionymus lyra. The sequence goes on from JACEEU010000687.1 coordinate 25,801,695, forward strand.
AAAAGATCTTGTATTTATGTCAGTGAATGAATATTTAGACACTCGTGGATCTGATGTTTGTGGTTCGTTCCATCAGCTGTACGGTGGCCCTGAAGGGTCAACACACCCACATATAAGTAGAACCACAAAACCAATCAGAATTAAAAGACGTAGTAAATGAAGATCTGAGATAATATTCATTCATCGTCAAATGTTTCTGCATCGTCGAGGTTGAATTCTTCGTCCTTGAACCTCATCGTTCTCACACTTTCTGGAGGATGAATCCGAGAGTGATTTCTCCTCAAGAAGAATCTTCAAGAGAATTTCCATGGATCTGCTGAAGACGATTATTAAGGAATGTGAAGTTGTTTTAAGTTTTCACAGGATTATGAAAACATTTCAAAACTTCTTCAACATGAACCTCATCCTGGAACGATCGCTGACGAGCGACGGATTCATGTTTCAAGATACTTCAACATCACGTCAGCGTCTGGCAGGTCCGTGCTTCAAACCAGTCCAACCTTGAAGAAAACTGTCACCGAACCAAAAGAAACACATAAAAGATCGTCGAGTTATTTCATCAACAGCTAAAAACCTTTTGTGACGCCTGTCAGTCTAGCAAGGTCGTCTGACAGAAGCTGCAAAAGGATATTCCTTCAAATCGCAGGTGATCTCAACTGAGTCCACGGTGAAGAACCACCTCCATGTTCCACGGAAATCGTTGAAATGTATAAAGTTAAGATCTGGTGGGTTTTTAAAAAGATGTTTTCTTCATCATGAGCTAAACTAGGATTTGATTTCTATTCTTTCAGGTCATGGTGTCGAAGCCACAGGATGGTTCGTGAAGAATCGAACCTAAGAGGTTCCATTGACGACATGATGGTTTGATAGACTTCATCATATCAGAGTCCATGTTGATCTCAACCACGACCACGACGCGTCCCTTCGACGTCAGTCGCTCTGAAAGCAAAATGATGTTTCATGACTTATTCACAAATGTTCTCTCCATAGATTCCTGGCTGATGATGGAGAGAAGGTTGAGGAAAACATGGGTTTAGCGATGGACCCTGAGGCTCCATGCACCGTGGACCATCATTAGGAGGCTCCGGAGAGAACATTTCCAGTCCTGAGTCAGAAAGAGAAATAACAGGTTTCATCTCAAACATTCCCTCTGAACTGGGCGTCCTCACCTCTGGTCTGAACCTCCTCGTTCACCTCCTCCCTCGCTGCAGTAATCACCTCCGTCTCTTCATCGTAACCACTCGTGTCATCCTGATGATTCTCCAACCAGCAGCAAATCCTCTTTCCCTCTCAGAGCAGGAGTCGTGCAGCAGTTCAGATATAAACCAGTAATTGATGTGCAGCCAAAACTAATAGCTTTAATCCGCGCGTTCGTCCAGGTTTAACAAATGCTTGACGACATGAAAGAAACACGTGGAGAGAGAAGGTGACGAATAAACACACTTGAAGGAGAGAAAACACAAGAAAACCTACTTGAGAAACAAGTATTTGTGTCTTTAAGAAATCACTTCACAACACTAGACAGAAGTCGACGTCCAAGGTCAGAGGATCGTAGCTTCCATCGCTGGAAGAAGAGAAAGAGAAGTGAAGACCTGAGGGGCTCAATGACACTTTTCTTTTTCAGATGATAGATCCACCTTTTCTCTTCCTTCAGCTTCCACTGACCCTTCAGAGATTCCTCTCCTCCGAGTCCTTTCAGCGAACGAGAAAAGAAACGTTTCTTCTTTTCTCGCCGTCTGTTGGACGTCGAGGGAAAATGTAAAAGCTTTTTGAGAAAGTGTCGACCATGTTGCAGTCGCTGCTGCCATTGTTAGGATGAAGGGAAGACTTCTGACGCCAGTTCAGTCTGAGGCTGAACAACACACACCTGTCTACACACACAGTTACACACCTGTCTACACACAGTTACACACCTGTCTACACACAGTTACACACCTGTCTACACACACAGTTACACACCTGCTCTACACACACAGTTACACACCTGCTCTACACACACAGTTACACACCTGCTCTACACACACAGTTACACACCTGTCTACACACAGTTACACACCTGTCTACACACAGTTACACACCTGTCTACACACACAGTTACACACCTGTCTACACACACAGTTACACACCTGTCTACACACACAGTTACACACCTGGTCTACACACACAGTTACACACCTGGTCTACACACACAGTTACACACCTGTCTACACACACAGTTACACACCTGCTCTACACACACAGTTACACACCTGGTTTACACACACAGTTACACACCTGGTCTACACACACAGTTACACACCTGGTCTACACACACAGTTACACACCTGGTCTACACACACAGTTACACACCTGGTCTACACACACAGTTACACACCTGGTCTACACACACAGTTACACACACAGTTACACACCTGGTCTACACACACAGTTACACACCTGGTCTACACACACAGTAACACACCTGTGGAAGCCTGAAGAGAAACATATGTTTAGGTTAGTTTAGGTAGAACTTTATTGATCCTCAGGAGGAAATTGTTTTTTTCAATTAGACACAGCAATACAGACGATTGTTAAAAAAAATAAAAATAAGAACAAGAACAAAGAGAAATAAAGAGAAAGAAAGAGATGATACAATCTAAGTCTAAAGATAAAGAACAAGATGATACAATCTAAGTCTAAAGATAAAGAACAAGATGATACAATCTAAGTCTAAAGATAAAGAACAAGATGATACAATCTAAGTCTAAAGATAAAGAACAAGAACAAAGAGAAATAAAGAGAAGGAACAAGATGATACAATCTTATTCTAAAGATAAAGAACAAGATGATACAATCTAAGTCTAAAGATAAAAACAAGAACAAAGAGAAATAAAGAGAAAGAACAGGATGATACAATCTAAGTCTAAAGATAAAGAACAAGAACACAGAGAAATAAAGAGAAGGAACAAGATGATACAATCATCTAAAAAAACAAGATGATATCTAAGTCTAAGGATAAAGAACCAGTTTTTAAAGAACAAGAAGAGAAATAAAGAGAAGGAACAAGATGATACAATCTTAGTCTAAAGATAAAGAACAAGATGATACAATCTAAGTCTAAGGATAAAGAACATAGATTAAAGAAAAATAACAAAGACAAAGGATACAAAGACTAACACAGAAGAAGAATTATATCCTCCTGTTTGTCATGACTAGCTGAGCAGGTACAACATCTAAGACACGTATGACCTTCAAAGTATTGTCACGTCCTCAGCAAACACATTTGTAATCTATTCATATCGTGACTCGTACCAGATGCATTTTATTTGAGACGTGAAGAAAACGTGCAAATCTTCTGTTTTCCTTTCTTAGAATCGTCTCAACATAAACAATACAAGGTTTGACATTTATTTGGAGATTTTTCTAAATCTAGATTCTACCTTCAAGCTGAAGGAAGTAAAACTGTCACAGGCTGAAGAATTAAGGTTTAAAGTACAACTGCAGGAAACACTTGACATCATGTTCACGAGTGTAGTTTTCACGGTCTTTGTTTACTTTGTTTATCTTTTGATGTTTTGATTTTAACAAACGAGTCAATGAATCCAATCAACAAACATCCTCGTTTGACACCTTGGCTGACCTTGAAACAGGTCAAAGTTCAATAATCAAGAGTTGAATACAAACTAAATAAATAAAGGTTATTGTAGGTGAATGTTTAGAAATATTAGTTCATTCCTTAAACGTCTATGACGAGTTTTATTACTTCGATTTTTATATATTCTTCATTATTCATTAATTATAAATATCATTAAAATCTCTGTAGAACAAAGTGTTTTTTTTCTGAAATGATTTTCTACAACATTGTGCTGAACATGTTGGATCGATGAAGTGATGAGATGATGAGATGAAATCATCAACATCAGAAGATGGCAAAGAAGATCCGTCTCAGTGCTGGTGGACGTCCTTCATCTGCTGCGGTGTCTTCATGTTGATGGAACATTAACGAGATGCTGGAGCACAAACAGAAGAGCTTCAGGACAGTAACAGTGGAGCGTCTTCCTCCAGACGGTTTCATCCGCGATGCTAATACAGACCCGACGGAGCTGCTAACCATTCATCAGGAAAGTGTCTACAAATGCTCACCGGTTCTGTCCCGACATCCATTATTCATCCTCGGACGGGTCAAGGCTCCGGCTCGATCCCAGCCTGAGAAGAACCAGAGGAGACGCTGCTCAATAATGCATCTGTGCTGCTAACACTGATAAAACACCTGCCTCTGCGTCTCCTGTTCATTACGTGTTTAATGAGAAACTTGTGCATATCCAGGCGCTGGCGAGGAGCCGCGGGCGTCGCAGCATCAACAGATACACAGAAGCTCCTTGCTATCGACTCCTGCCTCACGTTTAATCCGACGACACCGGCGCCGAGACATCAAACCGGCGTGTTTGCAACATTAGAAGCGTTTGCCGGTGCCACGTCTCTGGCGTGTGTTCTTGATCCTGCAGGAACGTTCCGTGTATTAATCACCACTTCAAAGCAAGACTTCCTGCTCGTGTTGTTGGAGTCGATCGTCTGCGGCACCGACGGCGTCTGGACCCAGATTGGGATTGTTTTGCTCCTGGAGAGGATGATGGATGAAGTGTGAGCAGCATTCATCACGGCGGTTGAGTGGCTTGTTCGTCACCTCTGAATGGAAAACAGCGTTTGTTTCAAGTACGGAAGGGCAAGTTTCAGATTTGCTAATGGAAGACGTCCATAAATGTGATCCATCACGCTGTTGGCGGATCAGCTAAATGAAGAGTACTTGACGTCTGGCCCGCGGCGCAGGAAGCCAGCGCTGGAACTTTTCCTCGTCTGGTGATGATATTGTTGAACGTACTCTCGCGACTCTGGGTACATCCCCTCGAGTCTGTCGTCAGACTTAAGTGGAACATTGTCTGGGCCCCGCGGGTCCCCCAGATTAAAGTGCCGGCGGTGAGTTTTCACAAAGACCCCACAGGGTCCATAATTCTCTTTGTAGGTTGTCTGGAGGTTTTGCAGTCGAGTCAGAGCCGGTGTCGTCTACGAACAAATCTACTCAGGTTACACTTTGATTTATGTTAGTGAGTCACAATGATGGATAAGAACGTGTAGAGACTCAGACCAGTAACATCCTATGATCGCAGTATCAGACGATTAGCTGCTGAGTAACAGTTCGATTTGATTTGTTCGTTTAGAAACACAGGGATGTTTTGATGAAGCTTCATGACAGTGTTCAAAGTTTTCAGGTCAGTGGGTGGAGTTTAACAATAACGGATATAATTGTTGATTATAGTTGAAAATTGTTTGATTATAGATGAAAATTGTGTGATTATAGTTGAAAATTGTTTGTTTATAGATGAAAATTGTGTGATTATAGTTGAAAATTGTGTGATTATAGTTGAAAATTGTTTGATTATAGTTGAAAATTGTTTGATTATAGTTGAAAATTGTTTGATTAAAGTTGAAAATTGTTTGATTATAGTTGAAAATTGTTTGATTATAGTTGAAAATTGTTTGATTATAGTTGAAAATTGTTTGATTATAGTTGAAAATTGTTTGATTTCAGTTGAAAATTGTTTGATTACAGTTGAAAATTGTTTGATTATAGTTGAAAATTGTTTGATTATAGTTGAAAATTGTTTGATTACAGTTGAAAATTGTTTGATTATAGTTGAAAATTGTTTGATTATAGTTGAAAATTGTTTGATTATAGTTGAAAATTGTTTGATTATAGTTGAAAATTGTTTGATTATAGTTGAAAATTGTTTGATTATAGTTGAAAATTGTTTGATTATAGTTGAAAATTGTTTGATTATAGTTGAAAATTGTTTGATTCTAGTTGAAAATTGTTTGATTATAGTTGAAAATTGTTTGATTTCAGTTGAAAATTGTTTGATTTCAGTTGAAAATTGTTTGATTATAGTTGAAAATTTGTTTTGATTAAAGTTGAAAATTGTTTGATTAAAGTTGAAAATTGTTTGATTATAGTTGAAAATTGTTTGATTATAGTTGAAAATTGTTTGATTATAGTTGAAAATTGTTTGATTATAGTTGAAAATTGTTTGATTATAGTTGAAAATTGTTTGATTACAGTTTAAATTTGTTTGCTTTCAAATTTATATTTATGTATTTCAGTGTATTTGACTCAAAGTGAAGGATTATTTAAAAACAAAATAAAACTGTTGTCAAGATCAAGATGATATTGAAACCATTTTTCAAACTAATTATTGAGCGTTAAAAGCGGAAAAGGTAGAAATGAATGAAGAATTAATTGAAGGTCAGGAAAAATGAATTTAACAGGAAACAGCTTCAAGGTAAACAACAAACACTTCTTTTGTGTTCGATGATGTTGTCGTGCTGCAAAATATTTCTAATTTGTTAAAAAATAACTAGTAAACAAGAGAAGCAGGTAAAAAATAAATCACCTGCTGACATAGACTTGGAGGAGAAGACATTTGTGTTGAACTGCTGGTCAGGTTGTGGTTGTGAAGACATCAATAAAAGAAGCAGCTGTTGCTCCAGATATGAGGGACCAAACCAGAGTCCTGAGCTGTCGTAGAGGTTTCCTGTGAACGGATGTTCTGAAGTCACCTCACAGAAGGACAGGACGTTAATGAACGCTGGAGACAGGTGGGATAACAGGTGTCCATCTTCATTACATCAGATCTGCCGCGGCTCCAAATTTCAAATTATTCCTCAATTAAGAAGAATAATGAAGGCGAGGATGATCTTGGAATCTGACGTCTTAATTAATGACTTCCTTCACACTAAGAATAACCTGCTAATGTCACCTTGTTCTTCTCCGGTGAGTTCCAGATCCTGCCCTGGACGATTCTTGCTCCATGAATCACGTCATGATATAGAATTATAAACATGCACACAAGTGTACCAGACACTTGTTCCTTGTTTCATTTGAAAGAAAATAAATGAAAAAACATGTGTTTCCATATATGCCTGAAAATCAGTCGAACAAAAGATTGAGAGACATCAGGGAAATATTGAGAAACATACGGAAAGATTCTGAGAACGAAGATCAGGTGACATGGAGTTGATCCTAACAAGTGGACAAATAAATGAACAGTAACATCAGAAACTGAACTGTCAAGAAAGAACATAATAAAACCTACACAGTACGTTGGTTTCTGTGGGTTAAAAACTAGCTTAACAAAAAACAAAAATAAAACACTGTATATATAATTGTTGTTTTGAACATTTGTTAACATTCGACAACTTTCACTAGACTTTTTTTGTAACTTTAGTTTCACTCTAGAAACTTTTCACTTGTTTTTTGCGGAAACTGTTGATATCACAGCAAATAAACTGTATCTTACAGTGTTATGGAAGTTTATCAGTGCCGTCAGAATATAGAATGGTTGAATTTGTGGAATTTTAATTTCCATTATTTCATATTTTTTAATTGGTTGCCTTTTTAAAATAATATTAAAAACAATTCGAAGCCTTTTTAATTAAATATATATATATAAAAATAGAAGCATTTTAAATTAAATATTGAAAAATTCAAAGCCAATTTTTAAATATTATATTCAAAGGGCTTCACAATTTTTTATATTGAATATAAAAGGAAAGGAATAAAAGAAATGGAATAATTGAAATTAAAATGTAGTAAATGCAACCATTCAGTATTCTATAGGCACTGATATACTTCCATACACTGTCCACAAACTCTAGGCCTGAGCAGTGCAGAGAAATAAACTTCCTTGAATCAAGTCTTAGAGAATATTCGTGGTTCCAAATGAAAACCAAATCAACATGGTTGGCTTCAGATTGGCAGCTTGAAAGGGTTAAGCGCGAGTGGATTAAAATGCCAACACAAATCTGTTTCCATACTCTAATCCTCTTATCAGCCACTCTTAATGCATTTTCAGTATCTCTCAGCAAACATCAGATTAGGATCGGATCTGCACTGTATCTTGTTACAACCTTATCTGGCGGGGTCCTGGGTCGCAGCCGCCAGTGCGACGGGAACAATGTGTCGACTTGTGAATCTGTTCTCGTGTCACACGATTGTGTGGAGTTTTCCTTCACGTATGAAATATCATCAGAAAAGAGACACAGAAGGAGCTGCACTGGTTCTCTCTGCTCAGGAGAAGAAGATAATCAGAAGATTCAACTCTTGATGAGGAATGTTCCAGAGCTCAGAGGGATTATCGTTGCTTCCTTTACTTTTGAGAGCGTCCTCGCAAAAGTGACGCTTACGTAACGAGCTCCGGGATCTTAATCGGGTGAGGTCCAAACCACTGATCTGGATTTGAAAGTGTTTCATGGACGCTCCTGATGACCTGAACTCAAACTAGAGTCTCGTCCACAGGACGGTCCTGGAGTCACAGTGAGGCGGAGACACAAGTGGACTTCAGGAAGTTTAGTTTCTCTAAAGGTTTGTTTGTCTTCTGATGACAAGTTCAACGCTCGCTCCAGCACTTGTGAGAGGATGCGATGGAGAGATTGTACGACGAGCAGAATGAAAGACAAATCGTTGGCCACGTTCTGGTGTCTGGCCCTGATCAGGATCAGCTGTGACCTCGGCAGAAACACGTGAGGAAACATGAATAATGTTCTATACGACGACAAACGTGAACTCGGCAACAAGCTGTTTGACATCTGGACTCCCTCGGACTAGTTTATAATCTATGAAAGACTTTCACGGAGCATCTAATATTGAAGAGCAAACATTGAATCGTCTCAGAAAAAGACGACCGTGAATCAAAATCTTCCCTAAAGAAGGTCGATGACTGCGGATCCGTGACGAGTCTATTGACCATTTGTCTATTGACGGGTGTGTTTTACTGTTTGTAAACGATCCCGAACACACACTTGTGTTACACGTGTTGCCGCCCACGCGCCGCCACTATTTGTTTACAGAGTACTGTAAACAAATAGTCCATCAACAAGAGACCTCAATTCAATTTCTACGACGCCCCGAGCAGAAACAAATCTCATAGCGAGAATCAATCCTTTTCTTGCTAAAGTTAATGAAACGTGGAACGCAGCCTCGGAATCGATGCGTTTTCTCGTGGAAGGTCCTTTGATGCCGTCGCAGTTATTGTCCATATTTCACAAGTTTCACTGGGAAAAGCTACGTCGCAGAGATGGAGCTGCTGTCGGCGTTATTGCTAGTTAGCTTAACTCCATTCCTCACAGAACGTCGCTGTTATGACCGAGCGCTTTGAGGAGCCAAAACATTTGATTCACGTCCAATGTTTTCCTTAAGATGTATTTCAAGTCAAGCAGATCCAGTTTTATGAGGTACTTATCAGTTCTCATGGACAGAATAGAGCCATAATGCTGTGTCAGGTACAGCTTTGTCTCCAGGCTCGTAAAGAGCTCCTTGAATCGTGTGTGAAGAGTCAGAGCTTCAACAGAAATGATAAAAAACTAATATTTTCATTTGGTCAGTTTGTAACTCTACGATCCACCACAAAGCTTTAGAGTTTAACTACAAAACATTTGCTTCAACTCCTGGTTTTTCCTCTCAATGAGTCAGTTATTTCATGAAACAATTGATCTGGCCATTACAAAGACACAGTTTATTTGAACTGAAGTCTCAGACACTGAATGACTTCCCTCAGTTTACACAGCGTCGATTCCAACTCATGTACTTTCCCGTCAGACGAGAGATTCCAGCACCGATTGAAGCCTGGCACCATTTGAAACTGGCTCACAAGTGTCAGAGAAATCCTTCTGCACATGCTCCACATTCATCAAGACAAGATGGCGCCAGCAGTCATGAGCCTCAGTCGCTCCTCACACTTTGAAAGTGTTCTCAATCATTGACTCAAAGATGCTAAAGTGTGGCTGCAGTTTTATCGGCACATAAACCCATGTGCTCTGAGAGGTCAAAGAATATGAATGAACGAGATTAAATTTTGTTTTAATAATGACCATCAATGCAGCGTTAAAGAATAACGAGTCAGAAGATGCAGTGTCATATGTTCAGAGGTCAGTAGGTGGCGCTCTCAGTTAAAAATGATGAGAGGTTTGAATAGAATATTATATTTAGTTTTCTAGCATCTGATGATGTTTTGAAATAAATTATTTGGAATTTAAATCCATTTCAATTGAACATCTTCAGAATGGATTGTTCTTTTGAAATAACAAAGTGGAAATAAAAACTTTTGACCATTTTGAGCCCTTAAGAGATTAAGTGTAACAATGTCTTAACAATTATTTCTGTCGCTATGTTGCTGTCGACTTCGTTCACGTCAACTATGTTGTTGTTTTTGATGGACGTCGATGCCTCGTTTGAGCCTCTGGTACGTTTGGGTTGATGTCGTAAAAAAAGAAGATTTTCATTCCATCGATGGACTGACGAGCTTCTCAACACGCGTCTACCTGCATGTCAGTCAAAGAGCAACGTTTGTGCTTCAAGGAACTTATTCAGGCTCATTCAAGAGCAAACAAAGAGCCTCGACTTCCTGCCTGACGCACCGACATTCTGCTCTGGCAGGCGTCCATATCACCAAAGTCAATAGTTAATCCACAGTTTTACCATCATCCACCTTGAGATGATCCTCCTTTTGTAGCTGCGAGCAGGAAATATATCTGACAGAACATGAAAGAAAAGTGTCCAAAACCAAAGACTATATTGTTGTTCCTCCAGCAGCAGATTCGTGTTTCTAACACCGTGTTTAAATCCCTTTTCCTGCCTTCTAGCAAAACACTGACAAATATATGCCCCATTTATTCAGAAGGTAAAGAGTTAATGGTTGTATTAGATTCAAATTGAAATGCTTGTAATGACAAATGATAAAGTAGTTGTTGCTCTTTATCTCTGATTTTGAATCTCATTCAACCTGTTAATAGTTTTCCATTACCCTTGGAGAAGCTCAAACCTCTAATGCTGCAATAAAAACACGTTAATGGAAACTCCTGAATAAAAAAATACTTGTTTGAATATTGCTAAAAGGTTTCATTATACAGTTTTTAAATCATTTGTCTCCACTGAGGTGAGTCACATGACCGCTCACTCCCGAACAAAAGAGTGAAAGAGACGAAGATGAATGATAGACAGTAGAAAGAAGTTGATGGACCATTAAGGAGATGTTATCTTCACCAACACAAGTCACTCTTTCTTTCCTTCTCCTGATCTTCAGACGAGCACAGTGATGAGGATCCTGGGCCGACTCTGACCAAACATCCAGAACCACGAGTCAGTGATTAATAACAATAAAGTTGTTACTTCTTATCTGCCGTCTGAGTTTGGATCGTCTCGATCGAACCACAGAAGACCAAACATCTCCACTGATTATCCTGCCGACGGCTAATAATCGCTCTGACACTCATCCCTCTGGCACGCCACTTTCTTAAGCTCTGGTGTGTCAGCCTGTCGGATTAATTCAAATTCTCCATTGAACTCTTATCTTGAAACATGGCTTGAATCAGCTGCATGAGCTCAGAGCAGGTGGTCGTTGCCAGGCCGATGGTTTCACACCATTAAACAGCAACGAGCGCTTTCACTCTGTGAAACAAAGTCCAAATCACTTCACTCTGTCCAATCCACACCAGCGTGTTCCTGTCTCACAGTTTGCAGTTCCTGCTCTGGCCGTCTGGGAGTCTAGTCACTGAAAGACTTCACTCAGTTTACACAGCGTCGATTCCAACTGAATCTCATGTACTTTCCCGTCAGACGAGAGATTCCAGCACCGATTGAAGCCTGGCACCATTTGAAACTGGCTCACAAGTGTCAGAGAAATCCTTCTGCACATGCTCCACATTCATCAAGACAAGATGGCGCCAGCAGTCATGAGCCTCAGTCGCTCCTCACACTTTGAAAGAGTTCTCAATCATTGACTCAAAGACACATATTTCACGTCTGAAGAACCAATTTCCTAAAGGAGATCTCCAGATGGATTAATAAAGTTTAACCATCCATCCATCCATCCATCCATCCATCCATCCATCCATCCATCCATCCATCCATCCATCCATCCATCCATCCATCCATCCATCCATCCATCCATCCATCCATCCATCCATCCATCCATCCATCCATCCATCCATCCATCCATCCATCCATCCATCCATCCATCCATCCATCCATCCATCCATCCATCCATCCATCCATCCATCCATCCATCCATCCATCCATCCATCCATCCATCCATCCATCCATCCATCCATCCATCCATCCATCCATCCATCCATCATCCATCCATCCATCCATCCATCCATCCATCCATCCATCCATCCATCCATCCATCCATCCATCCATCCATCCATCCATCCATCCATCCATCCATCCATCCATCCATCCATCCATCCATCCATCCATCCATCCATCCATCCATCCATCCATCCATCCATCCATCCATCCATCCATCCATCCATCCATCCATCCATCCATTCATTCATCCATCCATCCATCCATAACTCCATGTTATTGTGTATAGAGTTTTTTTGTTCCCCCTTCATGTGCTTTTTCTGCCAGTTACACCATCCTTGCATCTAACCAGAGGAAAATATCCTCCAGTGCATCAGAGCGAGATCCATCTTTCTTGTTGCACTCAAGTACAGGAAGCCCACTTTGTTTCTGCATCTCTATTTGTTTCAGCGAAAACAGCCTTTGATCAAGGACTGAGTCCATCGTAAGAGAAGCCACTCGAAGACCAAAGCCTGAGCTTAAACAAGCCCGAGAGCATGATGTGAAGTAATGGAGGGTGAATGGCATGTTCAGGGCTGTACGTAGAGATGACCTTGGAAACCGAAGTAAACAACACGTCTGCTACTCTGGATCCATGAGGATTATTCACCAATAAATGCTTTGAACTTCTACCGTTTTAAACACAACTAGGGTTTTTTCTGATGGTGAATATATCGATGACACAGAAAAGGTCAATCGTTGATTGTCACGTCAGCCATGACTGTTCAACGTCCTCTATCTTCATCATCCCAGTCGAGCCAACACTGGATGAAGAAATACTTCCTGATTAGAAAAATGTCATGACTTTCCTTAAATGTCTATTTTCACTGCACAGTAATGTTCACCCTGAAGTGTCAACTGAGAAGTCTTTCACTTCGTTTGATGAACATCTGTGTCTTCCACGTTACGTGGTCTACTCTGGTACGCGTGGAACAGGATGTAGAAGAAGAAGTGAAACCAACAGAGTTGGACTGAAAAAGAACACGTCAGGAGCCTAAAGAGCAAATGAAGCAGTGGTTTCTAACAAGTGTGGACGTCACTCATGCGAGCTCCCTTCTCTCGGTTTATCTCCGTCTGCAGCCCAGTGCGAGCCGCACAGGGAAATTACCCAGAAATGAAACAACTGTTGACTCAAAGACAATAGTTCTTTCTGCTCTTGCTCCACTGAACAGGCATTGGATTATGAAATCTTGTGATCCATTCTCAGTCCTCGGGCATCAGCAAACATCAACTGACACATGGGGGAAAGGAATCCCCACAGCCGGAGGGCCAGGCTGCGTCTGCCAAAGTAAGCAGCAACAATGGAATCGTAAGACGGATAATGTAGCCCAGAATTACAAGACGGGAATCCAACATTGTCCTGGAAGCAGCGTGGATGTCAGGAAGTCTGATGGTTCTGCTCACACTGAGTGAGTAGAGGTGAGGTCACATGATGCTGGAGGCACCGGGAACATGGTTAGATGTTTGAAACATAAAAACAAATATAAATGCTGAGGAAAGTAGAGAGGGCCAGTAAAAAACTGTTCAAAGTCAAACGACTGGTAAAGAAAGATTGAAATATTGACGAGAAATTCTGTAAATGTTTCTCAAATCCTGTCTCTTCATGTAATACCAGAGACACTCCATGATGTTCAGGGTTCTGTGGGGGCCATACCATCAATTTGAGGACTTCTTCTTCTTTATGTTGAAGATCTTTCTTTATGACGTTGACTCTATGCTTGTTGTCCTGCTGCAGAAGACATGTTGGTCCAATCATACGTCTGATGGTATTGATGGATAAGTATCTGTATTTCTCAGTATTGAAACCATTCATCCTGAAGGAACCTTCACTGTTGCCTGTAGACCCTCATGATTGAACCTCCAGACCTTCAACAAACTTAAGTCAATAATATTGATCTGATCCATGAGTCCAGACCTGCTGCCATTTTTCTGTTACTGTGTTTTCATAGTTGAGTTGTTTCCATGTCGCAGGAATGTTTGTCCTCAACTCTTCATGAAGACACTTCTGGACAGACTTCTCCAGGACAGTAGATGGTGGATCTGGTCCTGGTTTCTTCTGAGGTGATGTCACGACTGGACATCTTCATCTTGATGTGTCTTTCATCTGCTGCACTAATTTTCCTCGACCACTGTGTCTACGATCCTCAACGTTGTTTCTTTGTTCTTCAAAAGAACATCTTG
>JACEEU010000687.1:25821032-25843532 GCA_016630915.1 Callionymus lyra
GCCATTTTCATGTTATCAGAGCCAAACAGTGAGTGTTAGGAAGAGAATCTAAAATCTCTTAATTGTCGCGGCATCAAGAGCTGAAGTCATTATGCTGGAGCTGGAGAGAAAAAAAGGTTATTTTAAACACGTTGGGTTTGACGAGCAAATGGGTCATTGGTTTACAAATTATTAATTGTTCCAACATCAACAAACTGCATACGAGATGGAGTCAGCGTTTGATGATGGCGGTCCCACCGAACATGCAACTTTAAACAGCCACTTTCAAACGTCCCTTAAATCATTTGCATGCGGCAGCACTGAGGGACCACATCCACTCGTCCCACCATCTGTCCATCGCTGTCAGCCTCGGCCAATCAGCTGCAGCCACACAGACGCCAGCCTCAGTTTGATGCTGGAAGTTCAAAGTACAAAGATCACGTCTCACGTCATGAAGGATCTGCTGGTGAAGGTGGACTTTAGATTATCTTCAGATATACATGATCTCCATCCGTGGCGTCAAGATTGTTGGTGAAGCTGAAGATGAACATCTTGATGAACCTTCATCTGATCAACAGTATATATCGTTGTGAATGTTGACGACACTCGTGATAATATCTTCGCTGCAGATGCTGAACTTCTCATCGACTGTGGTCAAGATGGAGCTTCTGATATCCATGAGGTGAAGGGACCTGGATGAACCTGCATGTAACTCGTAAACTAACACAACATGTTCTGTAAACTGACTGAGTTGAAAGATTCTTGACTGGACTTGTGTTGGTCCTTCGATCTTCTACGACCGATGCTATCATCACAGATGTTCAGTTCATGAACATGAACTCGTGGTTCGTGACTCGCGACTCAACAGGACCTCGTGACTCGACTCGGACTCGTGGTCAGTGACTCGGTTTTATGTTTACATTCTGATCTTGGAACCACCAACACTGTAGTGTCGTCCATGTTACTACTATTGAGAAGACAATAGGATCTGATTGTAGTTTCAATCCATCATTATATTTGACATTTCATTGAATTTTATATTGTTCATTATTATAATGATTGTATTATTCATTCTCTCTGGCTTATTGTCGTTCGGGAGTTTCTAATAAAAACCTGTTTTATTTTTCTTGACTGTAAACCCAGGAAACCGTGATCCTATCGTTCACCAGTGAACAGTTAATGATTCATTTTACTAGTGAACTGAGCCTGAGCTGCTCAAAGAAATGATTCAATATTAAAAACACTCTATAAAGATGAAGCTCCGGTGTTTGTTCTCACTGAGAGTCGACACTTGACACGTCTATGAAATGTTTTCAATCATATGTCGTCCATTAAAAAATTCCTGCTCTGTTTGATTATGAAGAATTTGATGAACTTCCATGAACCAAACATTTGTTGCAACTTTTCCAGTCGCTCTAGTAAATAATCAATGGTATCTTTGATCAACAGTGACGTCTATGAAGAAACATCTCATCTTCCACCGAAGACTAACATCTGTGTCTGAGTGAGTCAGTGACGGTGAAGATAATGGATCATGTGCGTGGAGGTCGTATCGTCATTGACCAGAGGTCGTATATAACTGTCACCGCGCCTCGGATCCAGAGGATGCGTTCAAGAAAAGTGCGGATGAGTCATCGCCATGGCAACCACTTCATCGTCAGCCTGGGTTAGTGAGACGCACCTCTGTCAGAGCGCGATCTCTGAGAGCCGACACACGTCCAGGCCGACTCACGACAGGACCGGACGTCACGCCAGCAGCTGTCAGAGCAGCTTCAGATGTTTCTTTGGAAGCTTCGTGGAGAGACTTCTGAAGCTGCTGTTCCTTGGCAGCAGAGATACACAAATATGTTTCACAAACGTTCACACACTGGTTCGAGCTCTTCACAGCAAAGTCTGTTTCCTCAAACTTCACGGTTCGGTCCTTCAGACCAAGAACATTAATGATGTTCATGACCTTCATGATGTTCATGACCTTCAGGATGATCATGACCTTCATGATGTTTCACATGTTAATGGATCGGAAAGTTTACCATGAAATGAAGAAGATTCAAGATGTGAGTCATTGTCACAGAGGAGCTTCAACCCGAAGCCTCAACATTCAAACACATAAAAGAATCAAAAGAACATTATCTTACCTTAAAAAATAATCTATTAATTATGAGATAATAAACAAATGGTTAAAACATGTAAATAATAGTAAAAACATGATAAAGTGTCATGTTTACAATTCATTTCTTATATAAGATCCTTTGTTCTCACATATACACGTTTCATAATGCACTGCAACAGTTGAAACTCTTACACGAGCCCAGAGTTTGTCGACATTTCTTAATGTAACATGATTTTATTTCACTTTAAATTTACTCTCTGGACTGTTTGACACGATGAAGACGTTTCTTGAAGGAACAAAAACAAACGATCACAGTTTTCAGTTTTTTTTTAAAAAACAAAGTACTGTAGTCGTGTTGACTCACAGTAGAGTCACATTGATGTACTGTTGTCATCACTAAACTCTTCATTGTGTGTTTCTACCTCTTAGTATCCTTAACCAATCAGGAAGAAACAACATCTCTGTTGCTTCATGAATCCATTGATTTGATTCTTTAAACACGTTTTTAATGTTGTTGTTAAAGTTTTTCATTTTCACACCGACAACCTTCATGACGTGTGTGTGTGTGAGTGTGTGAGTGTGTGAGTGTGTGACACACTCTTGTTAACACACCGGTTTGACTCGTGGCTCCAGTCGCTGATGTGCTTCAAGACTATTTGTCATTATTAAAGTGGACGGAACAGAATGTCATCGTATTCTGAGGAAAAAACCTCCTCGTTCGGGTCTCAGAATAGAAACACAAAGTATTTCACGCCGGAGACGACGACTCAAGGACGCAGGACGTACATTAAGGTGATTATAAATGGAAAATGTTGCCAGAAAGCAAAAGTTCCAGCAGCGGTTTGATCAAGTCTTCTGCTCGAGGCGATGCTTTTACCTTCTTCTCACACTGAGCTCTGCAGGGAAAGTTAATCTGCAACATTTTCTCCATCGAACACATCAACACTCACATGGTCAGCAGACGCCGGAGGACGTTTGACTGTATGTTTGTTTCCTGCTGCTTCTCATTTATAATCTTCCACATTAAACCTGCAGTCAGGACGACGATGACACGAAGACAAACATCTCGTGTGTATTTGTTACAAACAGCAACGTGATGGAAAATATCTTCTGACTCTGATGTGATTTTTCTGTTTTCTTCATCTTTCCTGTTTTGAACTGATGAAGAAGAAACAACACAACAGACTCTAATGTTCGACAATGTTTTATCAAACTGTCAACACTTGACCCAGGACATCTGCAGAATGTGTGCGTGTGTGTGTGAGTGTAGATTAGTGTGTGTGTAGGTGTGTTATTGTGTGTGTGCAGGTATGTGAAAGTGTGTGTGAGTGTAGATTATTGTGTGTGTAGGTGTGTGAGTGTATATAGGTGTGTGTGAGTGTAGATTAAAGTGTGTGTAGGTGTGTTATTGTGTGTGTGCAGGTTTGTGAAGGTGTGTTGTGTGTAGATTAGTGTGCGTGTAAGTGTGTTAGTGTGTGTGTGCAGGTTTGTGAAGGTGTGTTGTGTGTAGATTAGTGTGCGTGTAAGTGTGTTAGTGTGTGTATGCAGGTATGTGAAGGTGTGTGTGTGTAGATAAGTGTGCGTGTAAGTGTGTTATTGTGTGTGTGCAGGTTTGTGAAGGTGTGTTGTGTGTAGATTAGTGTGCGTGTAAGTGTGTTAGTGTGTGTGTGCAGGTTTGTGAAGGTGTGTTGTGTGTAGATTAGTGTGCGTGTAAGTGTGTTAGTGTGTGTGTGCAGGTATGTGAAGGTGTGTGTGTGTGATCACCAGGGTTGTGTGTTTGTGTGTGAAGCTGGTTCTCTAATGACTCACGTGTTTGGAACATGAAGCTCAAACCAAGAGTGTCTTCGTTGCCTTCGGTTGTTTAACTTGCTGCATTAAAAATGGATGAACTTAAAGCGTCTCCTCGCTGTTGTTGAGCAGCAGGACTGGAGATGAAGAACCTGCTGTTTCTCCTGATTATCTTGACATACATGTGATCTGTTGAGACGCTTCTGGGATCAGACACTTGTGACGTCACTCTGTCCCTGCACGTCCATGAATACTTCATCTTCTCTCAGTCATTAGACATAATTGTCTCTCACTAATTCACCTTCATATTAAACTCATGACTTCCATTTCAATATAAAGAGGAAATTGATTCTCATTGTCGCTCCAGAGGTTCTCGTGCGTCTGAGGAGAGGAAGTGAAGAACGGCGGGTCTGAGCTGCACATCCGGACACTAGGTGTCACCCTTGAGACTGAGAACACTCTCCTCCTCCTCTGAAGAGAGGAGCTGCACTCACATGCCTGGGAGGAGGGTGGAGGAGAGGAGGATGAAGGAGGAGGATGGAGGAGAGGAAGGGATGAAGGAGGAGGATGGAGGAGAGGAGGATGGAGGAGAGGAAGAGATGATGAGGAGGAAGAAGGCGGTTGGAAGAGAGGAGGATGAAGGAGGAGGATGGAGGAGAGGAAGAGATGAGGAGGAGGAAGAAGGCGGTTGGAAGAGAGGAGGATGAAGGAGGAGGATGGAGGAGAGGAAGAGATGAGGAGGAGGAAGAAGGCGGTTGGAAGAGAGGAGGATGAAGGAGGAGGATGGAGGAGAGGAAGAGATGAGGAGGAGGAAGAAGGCGGTTGGAAGAGAGGAGGATGAAGGAGGAGGATGGAGGAGAGGAGGATGAAGGAGAAGGATGAAGAAGGAGGTGGAGGAGAGGAGGAGAGGAGGATGAAGGAGGAGGATGGAGGAGAGGAGGATGGAGGAGAGGAAGAGATGAGGAGGAGGAAGAAGGAGGAAGAGATGAGGAGGATGAAGAAGGCGGTTGGAAGAGAGGAGGATGAAGGAGGAGGATGAAGAGGAGGATGAAGAAGAAGAGATGAGGAGGAGGAAGAGGAGGATGAAGAAGAAGAAGAGATGTGTGTAAAACTGTAACAACAGTATTTATAAATTCAGACTATTTTCTGGACACAATAGTAGGAAAACAATTATCGTATCATTGAGTGGGTTGTGGTTCATCTTTCATGTGTGTAACTGACTCACACAACTGCACAAATACACACTTTGTTGCTCCTGATTAAACAATAGAGTAAATGAATAAATCAGTCACAATGAGAAATAAATGCTACAGAGTCGATTCTATCCAAAGAATGAACATATTATTATTGAATTGAATTCTATGACCTGAACTAGAAATTCATTTAAAACATTCAAATGAATCAAATAAATAATAAGACATCGAGAAATAAATAAATACAAACACATTCTTTCTTCAGCTGCGTCACTGATCAAGAAATGTTTGTCATTTTTTCATCCACTCATTGAAAATAGTTTTGTTTATCTTGAAAAAAACCACATGTTGGACGAACCAGACAAAAGCAGTCGAGTCACGAGATCATCTTCTAATAAGAGGCTGAACTTAAGTTCATAGAAACAGGAAAAATGAACAATCATTTACTTCAACAACATGTTAAACCTTCAGCGAACACGCCTGTAATTCCTGGTCGTTAGAAGTCAAGCGTCTTGTTGCCCCAGTGGTTGCTGGGAAACTCTAGAAGGCTGTGATGCAACATGATGCAACAACTGTTCATACATGATCATGTACAGAAGCTTCATCAGCAGCCGCTTCATCTTCTGACGAAACATTCCTTCAACTTCCATTTCAGCTGAAAGACTTTCCAGTGAACTCTTTCAAAGAGTAGACAGTGGTTCCCTGATGACACATGGCGTGGAGGGGTGTGTTTGAGGGTCTGAGGTACCTTTATATTCAATATATACATATATTCAATATATACATATATTCAATATATACATGTATTAATTATTATGTTTGAACTTGTTGTGTGAATTAAGATATTTTTTCTCACTCCCATCCTCAGCATGACGTGTTGAGAGAAGGTTCTGCTCGGTGCCTCCATCAGGCGGATCTTGTTGCTCCTCCTGGAGCCTCATCTTAACTCCTGCTCGTCCATCTGCAGAGAAGCAGGTACCGCTCCTGAAGCCCCGCCCCCCGAGCGCTCCGCCCTCCTGATTGGCTGGGCGGGCTGCGGTCCAGAGCCGGAGCTGCGGCTGAAGCTGATCCTCCTCAGTGAGTCCTCAGTGTTCTCCAGCATCAGGAGCGCGTCGAGTCCACGGTGAGAGCTGCTCCTCTGCACCAGCCTGGATACTGACTCCTCAGCCTCACGTCTCCTTCAACAGGATTTCTGTGGATCCACGAGGAGCATCTTTCTGGATTTCTACGGATTTTTTTTTTCCAAAGTGAATCTCGGAACTTACTTGTTGGAGATAAACGCAAGACATCCGTGATGTGTTCAGGCGCTCCGGTGCGTTCAAACACCGCCGGACTTGAAGTCATCTGGAGAAGATGTTGATCCAAGAGAGAGAACCTCTCCAGACACCAGGGCGGAGGATCTGAAGCGACTTTCTTCAAGGACATCTGCAGATCTTCACCTCATCGTCGGAATCTATTTTCTCCAAACGCGTCGCAGGATTTCTGTCGCGTAAAGTCCGAGAAGGTCCAGCATGTTCTGTCCGTCCGTGTCTCCCCGCAGTGGATCGAACCCGGAGAAGTCCAGAAGGTACTTGGAATGATCGCATCGAGACAGTAGCGACTGAGGTCCAAACACCTTCTCCTCACGAACCTTCTGAGGCGCAGTTCTGTCGGAATATTATGACACGAACCCGCGCGTAATTCTCGTGTCTCAGCCGTTAAAGTCAACAGGTTCTGCTCGTCGAGATGGAGCTGACCCACCTGTCGTGTGTGCTGGTGCTGTGCTGGCTCGGGGTGGAGGCTGTGATCAACCTCAAGTATGGGATTAACGAGGAGATGAAGCCCGGCTCGGTGATTGGAAACGTGACAAAGGACGCGCTGAAGCAAGGGTTCCAGATCGCGCCGCAGCCTCCGTACCTGAGGGTCATCTCCAACTCGGAACCGCGCTGGGTGGAGCTGAGCCCGGCCGGGATCCTGACCACCCAGATGAAGATAGACCGGGACGTAGTTTGTCGCCAGAACCCGAAGTGCGTTATTTCTCTGGAAGTCATGTCCAACTCGATGGAGATCTGCGTCATCAAAGTGGAGATCGAGGATCTGAACGACAACGCGCCCAGGTTCCCCACGAGCCACATCGACATCGAGATATCAGAGAACGCCTCCCCGGGTACCAGGTTCCCCCTGGAGGGGGCGAGCGACCCGGACTCCGGAGTCTTCGGCGTGCAGTCCTACTCCATCACACCCAACGAGCTCTTTGGACTGGAGATCAAAACCAGAGGCGACGGATCCAAGATCGCGGAGCTGGTGGTGCAGAAATCCCTGGACCGAGAGACGCAGTCGCACTATTCCTACGAGATCAGTGCGGAGGACGGAGGAGACCCCCCTAAGATAGGTGCCGTCCAGCTCAACATCAAAGTCATCGACTCCAACGACAACAACCCCGTGTTCGACGAGTCGGTGTACACTGTCACCGTGATGGAGAACTCGCCCGTCAACGCTCTGGTCATCGACCTCAACGCCACCGACCCCGACGAGGGCACCAACGGGGAGGTGGTCTACTCCTTCAACAGCTAT
The DNA here is from genome assembly GCA_016630915.1 of Callionymus lyra. Classification (NCBI taxonomy): domain Eukaryota; kingdom Metazoa; phylum Chordata; class Actinopteri; order Syngnathiformes; family Callionymidae; genus Callionymus; species Callionymus lyra. The sequence continues at coordinate 25,828,656 of JACEEU010000687.1, forward strand.
GTCACCGAGAAGACCCGAGATGCCTTCAAGATCGACTCGAGGACCGGCATCATCACCGTCAACGGCGTTCTGGATTATGAAAGTGCGCAGATCTACGAAATCGACATCCAAGCCAAAGATCTGGGGCCGAACTCCATCCCTGCTCACTGCAAGGTCACGGTGAACGTGATGGACACCAACGACAACCCGCCCATCATCAGTCTGCTCTCGCTCAACACGGAGATGGTGGAGGTGAGCGAGAACGCCCAGCGAGGATATGTCATCGCTCTGGTGCGCGTCTCTGATAAGGACTCGGGGGCCAACGGTAAAGTGCAGTGCAGGCTGCAGGGCAACGTTCCCTTCAGACTGCAAGAGTACGAGAGCTTCTCCACGATACTGGTGGACGGACGTCTGGACCGAGAGCAGAAGGACACTTACAATCTCACCATTCAAGCCGAGGACAGCGGCCTGCCGCCTCTGCGAGCCACGAAGTCTCTGGTGGTGAAAGTCACGGATGAAAACGACAACCCTCCTCACTTCCTGAAGCCGCACTATCAGGAGATGGTGATGGAGAACAACCTCCCCGGCTCCTGTTTGCTCGCCGTGTCTGCAGAAGACCCGGATCTGGGCATGAACGGCACTGTTTCTTACTCCATCGTTCCCGGGGAGATCAAGCACATGGATGTAAACACGTACGTGAGCATCAACCCGTCAGGCCGCATCTACTCCATGAGATCCTTCGACCACGAATACACCCGGACGTTCGACTTCAAGGTCCTGGCCAGGGACAACGGAAACCCCTCCCTGTCGAGTAACGCCACGGTTCGGATCGTCGTGCTGGACGTCAACGACAACACTCCCATCATGACCAACCCGCCTCTGGTCAACGGCACCGCGGAGGTGTCCATCCCCAGGAACGCAGTGGTGGGTTACATGGTGACGCAGGTGAAGGCGGACGACTACGACGAGGGCGAGAACGGTCGTCTGACCTACACCATCTCAGAGGGAGACCGGGCTTTCTTCGAGATCGACCAGGTCAACGGGGAGGTGCGTTCCACCAGGATGTTTGGAGAGAACGTCAAGTCCACCTACGAGATCACCGTGGTGGCCAGAGACCACGGCAAACCCTCGCTGTCCGCCTCGGCCTACATCGTCGTCTACCTCTCCCCGGAACTGAACACCCAGGAGTCCATAGGCCCCGTCAACCTGTCCCTCATCTTCATCATCGCCCTGGGATCCATTGCTGCCATTCTCTTTGTCACTATGATCTTTGTGGCTGTGAAGTGCAAGAGGGACAACAAGGAGATCCGCACATACAACTGCAGGTACTGACTCTCTGTGTGTGTGTGTGTGTGTGTGTGTGTGTGTGTGTGTGTGTGTGTGTGTGTGTCGGAGAGAGGCGAAGCAGGCCTCCATCTCTGTCACTTGCTTTTGTCATGCTTCTTTTGAGCGCTTGAATGCCGTAACTTCAGATTTAGTCTTTCAGAAAAATCATTCATAGCCTTTAATCTCATTAATTCAAAGAGACGCAGACACTGAGTCGTGGCTCCTCGTGTCGAGATCTCACTCTGTTCATAATGAAGGCCGCGAACCGCAGAATAACCTTGTTGTGTGTCACAAATGACACATTTATCAGGTTCAATTGGTTCGAACAAAAAACAAAACATATAAAACCAACAACTAAATCTCAAATGAAAAATAAATCTAGAAAAAGCTGCAGGTAAATTAAAAAATTCCAAAATAAAAACTGAAAGAAAAAAATAAATGTTTTGTGCAAATACGATTATTTTTATTCATAAATATTGGATGTTTTGCAAAGTTCAATTCAACAGTTGAAAGAGTGTGTGTGTGTGTGTGTGTGTGCGTGTGTGTGTGTGTGTGTGTGTGTGTGTGTGTGTGTGTGTGTGTGTGTGTGTAAATATAAATTCAGTTCATTCATTGGGGAGATAAAGAACAACAGATGCTGCAGTTGTTACGAACACATCAATCTGTGAACTAAATAAATAAATAATGATTAAACAAATTCAACCCTCGCCTGCCGTTGGAGGCGATTGACTCGTAAATCTGACGTAGAATTGACTCATAAACACGACGGTTCAACTGTCATGTTCAATTTGCAGAGTGTATTGGTGGACAATTAACGTCCTGCTGCTTCACCGTCTACCAGACATTCATGATTTAATATCCGAGGCTGATTGACTCTGATCAACGTTCATCTGCTGCTTCGACCGTCGTCTCAACACAAACTTCCAGCCTCACGTCACTTACAGCATCAACTCACTCCTGAAAGTCTCTGATTATTTTCATTATCCTTCTCTTTTGCTTCAGTTTAGGCTTTTATTTCTCTTGCTTCATTTGCAGCGACACATTTACATATAGATTGGATTTGAGACTTGAACCTGCAGCTAGAATCATATTTTGCTGCAAACATCATTTCTGTTGATTCCACTTCTCATTTGTTCTGTGGAGGCCGTTTGTGTCGCACACTCAGGCTTTCTGTGTCACCTTTCAATGGAATGAGGAGGTTTTGTTCTTGAGAAGCATCTTCTCTCCGGAGGAGAATATTTTTAGGAGGATATTTGGATGAAAAAGTGACGGCAAACTTCTCCCAGCAAGAGACTTCTTTCTGCTGTAGTAAGAGACTCCTGCTGTGTTCTTTAATCAGCGCTGATGTCTCCTCCTCTGTCACCACCTCCGATATGAGCAGCAGTAATCTCAGATTTATTGCCTGCCCTCCATCATCCTGTCTGTTTCGCTTCCACTTCAAATTGGACTCAAGATTCCAGAATAAACATGCTCGGGTCATAAAATACATCTTCAGAAAGAGAGGAAAACTGAGGAACATAAATCACAAACAAAATAATCCATATGTTCTTAGATTCTGATGAAAGAACAGAATTAAAACCTTTAGAAGAGATGAATAATTAAAATGTAATTAATGGAGCAATTTAATCTGTTTTAATTTCACCCAATCGATGCTGTGACAATTCCTCAACTTGAGTTTTTCATTTCAATGTCAGATTAAACATTAAAAAGTGTCATATGTTCATGTATTGAAGTATTACGACAAGTTTAAAAACACAAAACAACAACAAGCTTTTAAACGTGCAGTTTGTGGTGTCACCAGAAGTAGAACATCTGCTCCTGCGATTAAAAGAGGCTTCATCCAGAGCTGGAGATTCAAAGCAGGAGAAAGACGTCGAGCAGAGTTTGCAGTCATCACTATCGAGCACAGAGCATCTGTTCATCCGTGGAAAAACTGCAGGGCTGTGGCATGAAGAGACGTTTCACTCAGCCTTTGATAAAAAGAGAAGAAAAGTGTCTCTGCTGCTCATTTTCTCCCATTTAAGTCAAAATAGTGGTGTGAGTTTGAGGAGAGACGAGCTCGGTTAATGTGGATCTGCAGTTCCTCTGCACTCCTTCCTGCTTCCGTGGAAATGAAATAAAATGGATGCGTGTGGCGAGCGTGCTTTGAATACGGCTGCATGGACCGGTAGTGAAGATCTGGACCAGCGCCTGCTGCTGCGCTCGTGTGGTCGTGGCATGTTTGCATGTTTGTGTCGACTGTGCTGCATGTAAACACAAACAAATGTGCGGTGAACTCCATGTCTGGGTGTCGGCCTGGGAGGTGCTGCACAAACAAACATTGAATTACAATTCTAACAATGTTGTTGACACACTCGTGTGCGTCAATGCTAGTCGTGAATCAAAGTTGTACTTTAATATATATGATATTCTATGATGAATTATTATGATAACAAATAGTGTGTTTGAGGAAATAAATAAATAAAATCAACGAATTATCCTTCAAAAACATCATTTATTCAACAACATAAATGTTCATCTTGATGTTAAATGAGATCCAGTAGGAATGTGTTTTGATCAGAATATAGAATCCTCTTAAATCATCTAGATCTAGAAAAGTAACTCGAGAGAGAAAGATAGAGTAAGATCTTTGTTTAGTTCTTCAATACTATTGTTGTAGTTATTTCTACAGTATCAGTTTTTTAAAACACCGTCCTTGAGGCTGATTTGTGATTAAAGAGTCCAGTTAAGATTGTAATCAGGATGAATCCAGAACAAAATCTCTTTAAAGTTATTTTGAAAGATAAACACTAACGAGAACATGACCTCCTTGGCAGAGGTAATACTAGTCCAATGCTTTAACGGCGGACATTCTTGACGTAACATCAGATCGATCGACAACACATGACGTTAAATTGAGCTTTTTTAGGTCTAATGGAATAAAAGAAACATTCTTGTTTAACGACAAGTTAAATTGAAAATGTTGTGAAACACTTAGTGGGATTCGCACCACCCACCCCGGGGCCCAGACACATGTGTGCAGTGCTGACGGTGGAGGAGCTGCCGGGCGGCATGAGCCGGCAGCTCTTTGACCTTTGAACCCGGGAGGCAGGACACCGCTTTATTGAGTCTGTTCAGTTTCTTCTACCTGCGCAGGGTGGCCGAGTACTCATACGGCAACCAGAAGAAGTCCAGCAAGAAGAAGAAGCTGAACAAGAACGACATCCGCCTGGTGCCTCGAGATGTTGAGGAGACGGACAAGATGAATGTGGTGAGTTGCTCCTCTCTCACCTCCTCGCTCAACTACTTCGACTACCACCAGCAGAGCCTGCCTCTGGGCTGCAGGCGCTCTGAGAGCACCTTCCTCAACGTGGAGAACCAGAACTCTCGCAATGTCGCTCCCAACCACGGCTACCAGCACCCGTTCACCGGGCAGGCGCACCAGCAGCCGGACCTCATCATCAACGGCATGCCGCTGCCAGAGGTGAGACTCGTCTTCTGCTGCAGGTTTTCAACGGGCATGACTCGCAGGGAAAAGTTTTCAATGTCACATCGTTTTTAAAATGCATCCCTTGATTCTGCCGCGATGTAAACCGTTCTATTTCCAAAAGCACTTCAAAGTAAATATCACTTCCCTTGTCAGGTGGAATTTTCCTCTCCATCACTCCGGAGTCACTGTCAGGGAATGTCTGTGTTGAGAGGAAGACGCTTATTAAGAACGACTTGGTGTCAGTCCGTCTGAGATAAATCCTCGCCGACGTCTGAGGATCCATTGAAGCCGAAGCGCTCGCACAATATCCTGCGACGCGTTTATTTAATCAACTTCTTAACGAGCTCGTGAGGAGCTTCATGAGCTGAGGAGGTCAAGAGGTCGAAGGTGTTTATGGGTTCCAACATTACCAGAGGTCAAATGTCAAAATATCATCATGGGAAAGAGTAGCAACACGTGTGTGTTTGTGGGTTTACTCCGGGTACTCGTGTTTGGACTGTGGAATCGTCTGCAGGTGTGTGTGGATAGTTGTGTAGGCAGGTGACATGTTCACGCTGTCTCTTACCCTGAGTAGCTGGGAAAGAAAGATTTTCTAAGAGAACAACGTCATGTGTAGAATATATTTCACACAGAATCACATGTTAGATTGAACACGCGTGTGTCGAGCAAACAGGAAGCTTCCAGCTCAGTTGACCGGATGATACTTGATGGATTTTCCTGAACACGACTCTCTGGCCTTCGCTTCACGAGCCTCTTCTCCTTGATCCCGAGGGTTGATGTATCTCAGCGCCTGAGGAGCAACGTGTTTATGAAGATGAACGTGTCTCGACTCAAATAAACCTGTTTTCTGCTGAGGCGTGTCGCCGTATTGATCGAGATCGTGCAGGATTCTCCGGGGTGTGAGTGACAAGCGTGTGAATGAAGCCGCGGGTCACGTGACGAGCGGGTCACGTGACGAGCGGGTCACGTGACATCACTGGCGCTCGTGGATCGATGGTCCAATAGAGAGGCGGCATCAGCGGCCGATAAACAGAAGGCGAGCGAATCCTGGCTAACGAGTGTGGATTGAAGATTGATTGGATGTGTTCGCGCTTAAAGTCGAGACGCTTCGGTGCAAATATTGAAATTTGAACGAGCTTGAATGTTTCGCTGCTGTCGACGACCATCTGCTCGACTTCTGTCGTCGTTTAAAGGTCTGCGCCAGAGCGCGGCGGCGTGGATGTAAATAACGTGTGTTCAGAGATCGCTGCTGGTTAATGACATCCACTGGTCGCAGAGAAGTTGTCCATCGTTTGAAACTAATGATTAAAAAGTTGTTTTTTAACTGAAAATCCCAATTAGCAAGACATGGAAGTGAATGTATCTCGGCGGCTTTCATCTGGATCTAGGACGGTTTTGAAGGTTTCATCACTTGTATGGCCTCATGACGCTGCTGACACCGTTACGAACTGGTCAAAACTTGAACCGAAATAAATGAGATTTCGTAGAGAAACGCTGCAGTTTTTCTTTTGAACAACATGATCTCCTCGGCGGAGGTATGTCGTGTCTCAGTGCTCCTACAGTTAGTGACTGATCTTCATGCTCAGGATGTCACGAGAGCATCTTTCTAATTAGTATCTGAGATTCTACTCGACAAATCCGTTGATTGGATGTTTGTTCCATGTTGCTCTTCAAAGCATCAACAGACACAAGTTTCCGAGCCGCTGACGATAATTGTGTTGTTGCTGCTGGAGACACTTCACGACCAGAGGACGCACAAGTGGCTGTTGTCGTCACTTTGATATCAAAACCTTTTAGCTTCTGTTGAGCAGAGAACAGTCGCTTCAACTCCACACACTTTAGATCACAAACATCAGGCAGTATTCTAGGTTTTCTCGTGGTCAGTTTGATCCTAAACTGTTGAATGACCTCTAATGTGTGACCTGTCGTGACCTTGAAGACAAGAAGGATCAGTTAAGATAAGATTGATCCTAAATCTCCGATATTTGACTTTGATTTCCTGTTAAATTGATGATAAATATTCAGTTTGTCGTGACATTGGAGTTCCTGGCACGACTGACGCGTCTGTCAGACGGTGACGGACGCGTCAATCATTCTTCTTTTTTATAGACATTTCATCAGTCGTTTGTTCGCTCGTTCGTTTCCTGGTCACGTTCTCAACCAAGACTTCAACAAACACATGTTCCCGGCGAAGGCTTGAAGCTCAAGTCTAAGAGTAGATGATGTCGTGGCTCAGACTCTGTGTCTGGACATGTGAGCTGGACCAGGAACCGCCTGAGATCCTGGTCGCAGCAGAGACGTCTCACGTGTTCTCTGCTGGTTCATTGTGACGTCGAGGGAAGAACTTCTGCGGTCGCGCGACGCTGTTCACCGACAGTGAGAATCAACGTCGATGTCCGTGTTTTGTTTGTTTATTTGTCCGTCAGCGACGATCAAAGACGCCTCGACGAGAAGAATTGGAACAAAAGATCTGTGGAGGCGTCACGTGGTGTCGTGGCTGCTTCCCAGAGGAACCGGTTCTGATTCCATCAGAAACAACAGGGAGTGGTTCAGGCTTCAAATGCTGGCGATCACCGCACATCAGCACAATATGCACGGGCGCGTTCAGACGTGTCATATTGAGCATGCAAAGTAGATGTCGTGCTGTCAGTGCGGAGACGGATGTGATGAAAGTGCCAATCTCCCCCGTGGACGAGCTGATGAATACGAGGCATATTTATCACGAGAAGACACATTTATTTGAAATATGAGGTGTGACTTGATCATCTGCATCATTATCTGACGATTTTACATTTCAGAGAACAACTGGAAATTACATCTTTATCTTTTTCATTTCATTCTGTGACACTAATGAGACACGACATTGATCAAATGTATCCGAGACATTAAATCAACATGAATGAAGGTTTCAACTTGTAGAATCAACTTTTTCTCTCTTTCTTCGTGACTTTAAGAACAATTCTAGATCATACATTTGATGAAAATAGTTTTTACATATTTAGGATTATATGAAAATTGTTTGATTATAGTTGGAAATAATTTGATTATCATTGAAAATTGTTTGATTATAGTTGGAAATAATTTGATTATCATTGAAAATTGTTTGATTATAGTAGAAAATTGTTTGATTATAGTTGAAAATTGTTTGATTATAGTTGAAAATTGTTGGATTATATTTGAAAATGTTTGATTATAGTTGAAAATTGTTGGATTATATTTGAAATTGTTTGATTATAGTTAAAAATTGTTTGATTATAGTTGAAAATTGTTTGATTATAGTTGAAAATGTTTGATTATGAAAATTGTTTGATTATAGTTGAAATAAATTACATTAATTGTTTGATTATAGTTTGAAATGTTGTTTGATTATAGTTGAAAATAATTTGATTATCATTGAGTTGAAATTGTTTGATTATAGTTGAAAAATTGATAAGTTGAAATTGTTGGATTATAGTTGAAAAGTTTTAATAATTGTACAAATGTGTGTATGAAGTATGAAAAAGAAAAGTAAAATAGTAAATGTTAAATTCCATTAATGGTTGAACAATAAATAAATGGGTTCATCTATTTCCACGTCAGGCTGGTCAGAGGTTAAAGTGAAAAACCTTCTGTCCTCGTTTCAAACAGAAACGAAGAAGCTCGTACAGTTTATCTCGTCACAATAATGAAGGCGATGAAGCAAAACAGCACGAGTCCTTTAAGAGCCTCCTTTGATACATGGAGGGGAATGTACGACAGACTTCTGGCTCCATTGTTGTCTGCTCGCCATGTTCTGAGGTTTCCTTTGTGTTCACACTTTCAATGCCAGTTTGCATTCGAGACGTAGAAGTGGGTCTTGAAGTCACGGCGGAGAATTAATTGGAAAAGTGTCTCGAGTCATGGCTTTTTGGAGTTTGAATGACGAGAGGGAAACAGCAGCAGAAACACCAGTTCAAGATTTAATTGATTCTATGAAACCATCAAGTCACGAACACGAACCAAAGACGTTTCTCCAAGAATCTGTGGATATCAAATGTTGCAGCATCTTCTCCAGGAGCAGCCGTTTCATCCTGCGATGCTTTGAACTGTGATTGAGTGACAGCTGAACCCGTTAATTACTCGGCAACAGAATTAACTTCCATAATGTTCTGCTCTTCAAGTGTCACTGTTTATAAGTCAGAGTTAAACAAAGCCTGTCAAGACGTAATTAACGTAATGACAGAGACACACTCCAATACCTTCTGGTCTTTTTCTGTTTCGCTCTCGCTTTCCAAGACAGAAGAAAGAAAAGCTTTGTTTGAAGTTTGTTTGGACACGAAGACTTTCTTCAACTCAAACTGTTCATTTCACAAGTTTCATGAGCTTCAACCTTGAGTTTCTGATGCTCAAAGTTATGATTCTTGTGAGAAACGCCTTCAGTCTGATAAACAAAACTAGTTTTTTCATTTTTTCCATGAAAACTGTTGGATCCAACGAGGTCTGAATGTGTTTGATTCGTTAGTTTGTGGTTGAATTACAACGTTGTTACTTCAAAACACTCAAGAGAACAACAACTAGTTTGACATCTGAGGCTCAGCCCGTGTTAAAAATCTAACGTCAGTGATGAGAAAATCAAACAGAAACAAATGTAATCATCACTTTAATATGAAAACACAAGTTTAGAAAATCAATTGAGGCTCAAAACTGTCAAACAAGTTCAGGAGAGACTTGAAGAAAAGTTGGTTTTCCGAGAATGTTTGGTTTTATTCCACTGACCAAAACAATGTTTAAACAAGAGAATCCAACAAACCCTAAAAGTGTAATTATATAGAGCAGATGTTTGTGTGAGTCACTGGAGAGAAGATAGTTGTGTATCAAACCTTCTTCTCTGTGCGACCAACATGTTTGTGAGTCGGTCGAGTGTGAAGGTTGTGTAACGACGTGACCCTTCATGGACGGCGGCGCGTGAACGAGTCGAGGCTAAATGGGGTGAATCCGAGGGACATTTGGACGATGTTTATGGCGAACATCATTACGCTCCTTGTTAAGCTCGACAAGAACTGCTCGCCCGTAATTACCCATTGAGATGAGTTTCCAGCAGTGTTGTTGTTTGTTAGCCTCAAATGAAGCTCTCTGACTCCAGCATTATTCATCGCAAAACTGTTTTCCTTTATGTAAATATGTGGACACTTTGAAGTCATCCCCGATTCCAAGATGTTATGTAGGTCTCGCCGTCCTATGGAATAATAAGCAGAAGAATATTCAGCAGGAAACATCAGGCGAGAGGAAGAGGAATAAATTGTCTTTTAACATTTGCTTAAATAGAAAACAAATTCCATTATCTTCATTTATCGCCTCAGAACTGTAGCGTCAGCAGCTCGTGGCTGAGATGCAGAGAATCCTGGTCCATGAGGTCAGGAAAGTTCCCAGGGCTGTTCCTCACCAGCCGGGCGAGGGGGAGGTCTCACTCTGACACAACAATGCTCGGCGAGAGGGAAGATTCTCAAAGAAGCTGCAACACCAGGGAAGAGTGACCTTTCTAAAGGAGCTGAAACAAAGAGGGAGATGTTGGTTAGCATCAGATGAAATGTCAACTCCTGCATAATTGTGAGAGGAAGAGTCCGTCCACCAATTTGCCTGTAGATAAATGACTTACACCGCATTGCAGATGTGCCGCCGCTCGTATCGACGCAGACAACGACCGATAAACGCACAGAAATATAATTGAAATGGATTATCTGCTGTCTCCGAGTATCACCTGTTGTTATTGACCGGCGCGTCTGCGGCGTCGAGTCTCGCACTTTAGGAATGAAAGTGCGTTTTTCCAAGTGTTTGGTATTTGTCTCTGACATCACGGACAAATCCCTGGGAAATTAAACAGATCTGGATATGTAAACCTCAATCCCTCTCTGAACAATCCGACCCTGCATGCGGGAAAAAATAAATTCAGGGACATTTGGAGACTTCTTTAAGTCCTCTCTGGATTAAAACAACAAAGGATTACGCGGGACATGAGTCGCAGTATGTAGTTGGATGACATGTCTTAAAATACTTGGAGTACACGAGTAGAGCGTAGCAGGGGATTTGGAGGATAAATCTGGATAGTAATTGTAATTATAAAAATAACCGCAGATAAAAAAGAATCCCCTTGTGTTCCATTTCAAAGAGACGAAAACAAGTTAAAGGAGGCAGAGAAGACAAACATGACGTACACACTCCAACCAGTGGATCCGTCTTCCGGCTTTGATTTGAGCAAAACTCCTGCAGCGCTTTTCTTCCCCACGTAAACCTGGATGTGCACTAGGGAGTAATGTATGGGATGTTTGATGAGCACCAGGACTCTTGGCAGGCGAGCAGCTCTAGCAACAATATCAGCCGCTCGGAGGCGAGCGCAGCAGTGCGGCTGCAGCAGCAGCGGGGAAGCGTAATTGTGCATTGTTCATCCACAGAACAGAGGTAGAGCATGTAATGAGCTGTAGCGTTTTCACCCGGCCAGCCTAATGGGCTATGACCGAGTATAGGCTTCCCAGAGCCCCCGCGCTCCCTCTGCCCTGTGTGGCCACTGTCTCCACTCCTTTCTTTTCTTCTCCCCCCATTCTGCCCAATTTCTCTGTGTCAACCATTCCTTCACCCTGTTATCCCCGTCCTTTATCTGCGAGCCCTGTGCTTTTGTCCCGCTGTCTGAGGAGATGGTGGGACCCCTAATGTGTTCAGTGTGTGGCTCCTTTCTCATTCATGATGTCTGCAAATGCTCTAAGCAGTCACTTCGATTCAGCCTGACATAAATCAGAGCCGCCCATTCAAAGAGCTCAGAATGCGGAGTGATTACACATTCAAAACCCCCGAAAAAGATCATGAAAATAAGTTGGAGAGGAGAATTGCTGATGTAAGGTGTCAGGGATTTGTGGCGAGAATTCATTCTTCACACTATTTTGCATTTTGATTATCTAGGTTTTCTGAAAAGCATTCAGGTAGAAATGTTGTGCACAGGCTTGTGTTCCTGGAATTAAGGCTTCCTGAGCACATTATTCACACCTGTGTGTTTCTTCCTGGAGGCGGGAAAGCATTTCCTTGGCTTGAGAAATATTAGGTCAAGATGCAGATACAAGAGCCGGGAATAATTCAGACGTCTCCTAAAAAAGCTGAGCAGCACATTTAAGGAACAGCAAATGATAATGACGGCTCGGGAGACGGTAACGACCTCTCTTGGATCCCCGGCTTCTCAATAGCATCACAACACAATATTCTCTGTCTGGCTGAGAGGCACAATGGGACGTCCCGGTTTGACTTTCTCCTCACGTCCGGCGTTTGACATCGCGCAGCCCAGGCGGCCAATTTAATGAATGAAAAGCACTTGGCCTGTGTAAGACTGCTCCTGCTGCACTACCTCCCTCACTAACCTCTTTAGTTTGAGATTACTTCGCTGTACCTCCATTTGAGATTTGTCTCCGGTTCAGTCCACGGCGGCGGAAGGTCAGCATGTCTGTACTTTTGTCGACGTGTTGCGTTCGAGCTCTAATGCGGGTCGACTGCTCGCCGGGAGAGAAACAATGGAGTTCAGTCGGCAGGTCGGACCTGAAGCAGGTGCCGGCGAGTGTTGGGAGACTGTTGGAATGTGACGTGGAGACTTAAACACGAGCGTGATGTGAGAACGAGTCGACTCTCCGGATGTTTAAGAATCCCTGGTATGAATCTGCTGGTGTGGGTGTTCCCTGCAGGAGCATTTATCTGCAGCCAAACTCCCCCGACTTGGCGGTTTATTTTAAATGCATTCTTTTCAAGCCTGGCCTCTCGCTGAGAGTCTATAGCTGGTCCATTCACCCCGACTCCCCCCGGCATCCAGCTGCAGGGGCTGATAAGGGGGGGGGAGACCTCCACCAGGACCAAACATCTCTCACGGAGATTGATGTGGTCAAAGTCTTATCAGCTCCAAGTAAACATTCCCATGCAAGCAGCAAGTAACCTGAGATCAAATATTAATGATTATTGATCCGGCGTCCCGGTGAACCGGCTGATAATGTCAACATTACACGCCTGGAATTGCACTCGCGTCAGTAACACATGTATGATAAGGTTGATGAATGTCGCTCTAATTCACGTCTATTGACAAATCCTTAACCACATCCTACAAGCAGATGCTGCTGTGAATGGCTTGAATGCAGTTTCCCAATAATTCCCAGAAGTCACAGGAAGATTTATCGGAATGTAGCAGCTGCTTAGTCGGAGGAAGAGGAAGCATGGCGGATGAAATTGTATTTTGGGATGTCAAAAAAAAGGAAGATATGTCAGTCGTACAAGCAGAAATTGTCCTGATTGCCAAATGAAGGTTACGGATGAATTTCTCTCCGCATTTCTGGCGTGAAATGAATCTTTTGTCTGATGAATATGAATCTAAAGTCAGCGAAGAAGAATCGTATTATCATAAGTAGGTCAAACATTTCCGAAGAAAGTTTGTGTGTTGTGAAGTTTACGAGCGATAAATGATGCATCCGGGTCAGAACCGCTCTTTTTGTCGACGTGCTTCTGTGTTTGTGGCGCCGACAAAGACGTGGGGTGTTCGAACACAGACTTCTGGCCGTTTCTCTTTGTTTGGTGCCGCGATTATTGTAGCTTCTAAGCTGCAGATCTGGACTTGCTGTGGGACTCAGTGTCGGAGCTGGTCCTGCCGGAGAAGCTTGTCGGCTCTAAGCCGGTTCGACAATCAGGTGCATGACATGAAAACATTTTTAGACATGGAGGGAAGCTTAATGGATTTGAAAAATAGGCTACATAACGTCTTATCAAGTGAAAAAAAACAGGAACACAATCAGACGTCGCTTCAATAAGGCCATTTGCTTGACGAGGAAACCTTCTAATTATAGAGCACTTTTGTTTGCCTGGTAGCGTTGGTAACAAGCCAGTCACCAGCTTGCATGAGCAACTGCAGGAAGATGACTTTTGGTTTAATTTGGAAGACTAGCTATAATCCAGACTAAGTCTCTCTAAAGCTGAAGCCCCCTCCTGCCTCCCACCACCGTTGGATTACGGGAGTGTCTTTAAAAGGATCAGGAAAGTGCTTATCACTGCTTCCCTCAACACTTGTTTGGGAGTTTAAATGTGGGGGAGGATGATTCATTGTCACCCAGCGTGACCAGAGCCCAAATGAGTCAAGAAGATTCCTGACAACCGAGATCAGCAGCGATCCTGCTTCTCGCTTTTTAAACAAAACCCAACACGACTCGCAGGCTGAAGCCGAACCCTGGACTTAATGTTTCCGTCTAGAAATAGAACTGATGGACCACATGGAGCTAAAATACCTTTGATTTATTTCTGCGCCACGTTGATGTTTGTATGAAGGTTCAGGCAGGAAATGAGTGATAAAAGTAAAACGTGTGAGTGAATTAACAAAATAATTTAAACATTTTCATACGATAAGTATCTTTTAACTCCTAACATGACTTATGACAAAGAAAGCGTCTCATTGGTTGGTGTTGTAACTTGTGGTCCAATCAGCTGGAGCTTCACTAACATGTTTCTGTGAGTGTGTAGATCAATAAAGTTGTTGTTATATTAACCCAATCAAGTATCAAACATGTAATACTAGACCAGAATCATGTGATTGAACAGATGAATAGATCTAGTTGGTTCAGTTTAGTTCTCCTCACTCTTCCATCGACAAGAACCATCTTGGACTTCAGCCTGTGAAGTTCAGATCCGACCCTGCGTGACTTTTTTGTCAACATCCTGCTGTTGCTACATAATTGGCAAAAACTCCAGCGTGTGTTTCTGGACCAAAAATCCCTTTAATCTACGATCGCAGTAAAGTCATGTGGAATGAAAACAAGCGTTTATGGCGTCGACGAGTCTTCGCTTGTTATTTTCAAAGGGCGCTGGTGTCACAACAGGGAACACAAAAGGCCGAAGTACACGTTTGTGTTTGTTTGTGTCGGATGCTTCGGGGGCCGGCGAGCCGAGGGAGTGAAGTCCTCCTGGGCTTAGAACCTGAAGCCCGAGCTCGTCTCTGAGTCGTGACCATGGCGTTGCACCGACGTCCAAACACCAGGGAGACGTAAGAACGTCGACGCCCTCGTGGAAAGACCTGTTTACCGGCGTCGATACCTGGGTCCGGGCTCACGAGCCGACGAGCTCGGCTGGAACAACACATC
>JACEEU010000687.1:25848532-25913532 GCA_016630915.1 Callionymus lyra
CAACATTAGAGTTTAAACACATCTTCATTCTTTCCCTTCCTACGACTGGTTCTCTTATTAAAGACAACTTTTGTTATTTGTTTTAAAAAGACAGTCCACAGTGTAAATATAATTCATGTTTTATTTTACCTGAGTTACTGTTTCTTTGATGACATCATCAAACCCATTTAAAGCCTCAATCGTTGGAAAAACGTTTGTCATTTGTATTTATATAGTGCTTTTCGAGACCAGGGTCACAAAGCGCTTAAACAATCAAAACAATACACAATAAAAAATATAATTTAAAGATCAAGATAATACTGAGAACAACACAGGAGTCTCAGAAAGTCAAGGAAAAGCCTGAACAAATAAAAATGTCTTTAGATATTTCTTGAAGGACCTTTTATTCGTTCAGAGAGTAAATTACACTTGTTTTGTATTTATCACATTCTTTGAGAGTTTTCATTTGACATAAAAACTGAAACGCAGCTAAAGAAGTCGTGATATATCGTTGATTTGAAACCTGGTAGAAGAACAGTTCAGCTGAACATGGAACAGACTGAGATCTTCAGACATGAGCAGTCGATCTAGTTTCAGTCTCATCAGAGATACTGGGAGTAGAACCAACGAGCCTCGTGAGACGAGAGGGTTTGGTTGACTAGTCCTTCATCACATGTGTGCAGCTCCACGTCCTTCACAACCATCTCAAGCTCAAGAGGAATTACGGTGAAATCTGGAGAATCTCTTCCCAGATCGTTCCCAACAATCCATCCTTGTTTCTCGCGAAGCAGCAGCTGCGAGAGAATGAAGTGTCTGGCATGTTAAATGGGTGTTAATCTCTCCACGTGTGTTTATAAATCACCGTGTGGATTCTTTAAGCTCAGCCCAGGGGAGAAGAACAAACCTCTGGGACGGTGGGAGCTGGAGATGAAATAGGGCACCGGCGAGAAAAGAACAGGCTTTCTAGTAATTCTCCTCAGAAAACATAAATAAACGGCTGCTAAAAATATATTTGTGAAGCTGAATCTCCGAGGAGCCGAGAGAAAAACACACAATCTGGCTAAATGAGATGTTTGGTCCTCAACCTTTTCCTGCGCTTGTGTGAAGCATCCACGCCTCCTCGCGCTCCTGATGGCGGAGCCTCTTATTAAGAGATTTAGGGATGTGAGGAGTCGAACACTTTCAGGTCTAACATCCAAATTAAAGAAAATCCCTCAAGACTCGCCCAAAGGGGAAGTTCCTGCTTCTTCTCTGCGACTCGGCTCCGCAGGCTTCCAGGAAAATAAGCCGATTGTTGAGTCAGAGAAGATAGACGAGTCTTTCTTCCCTTTCAATATGGAGAACCAGGAATCCTAATCTCCCGGAGATACTCGGGTTTCTCTCTGTCCTGGAGATAGAGTGAGGAGATAAACGGACTCGCCGAACAGGTGCTGAGAGGAACCCGATCGGAGCTTCGGTCGACCCGCGACACCGGAGCTCGTCTGAACCTGAAGACCAAACAACAACAACCTCAGGAAGTCAAACGGTGGCAGAGTGTAGAGACGTGTCAGGACCGGGCTGTGATTCCTCGCAAAGACAACGGCTCCGAGTTAAGCCTCTTAAGCGCCGGTGGACGGCGTCGGAATGCAGATGTCTGCAGAGGGAGCCTATTATTTAAACCTTTTCATCACGCTGAAAGGGAGGGAAATAGCTTTGACGTGGAGGAGCTCATGAATAATGAATGACATTTCTATCAATGTATGTATAATTAATCACACGTCCACTAACTGACCGGCCTGGAGCCTGCAGGACTGAGTGACATGGAGACTCGTGGACTTTCAGGAGAGACAGTGTCTTCCTGCGTTAATGTGGAGCCACTCAGTCTAGTGTGACACCTTCAGAACCAGCATCAGCCCAGAATCATGGGCATTTAAAACATCGTCTGGAAAAAGCAGACTTTGTACAAAAGAAAAGAGTGTGTGATGCACAGGTTTCCTGTGTGTGTGTGTGTGTGTGTGTGTGTGTGTGTGTGTGTGTTGCACAGGTGTGTGTCACTGACAGCTCATTCTTCTCGAGGAGAAGCGAGGTGATTGTTTTAGACAAAATGGACAAATATTTGTTTCCATTCACACGGAGAGAAGTGAAGAGGAAACACAAGCAGGAAGTGGCCTTCACGTGTCATTGTGTTGCAAAAGGTCTCAAACAATGACATGTGAGCGGCTGGTCAAGGTTTTCCCTCCACAATCGGAGTTTTTCACTTCCACGACACGATTGATTCCCAGACGAGCCTCGGGCTCAACCGATCGCTGATAATGTGGAACGATGTCGAGAATTTGTCAGATCGTTTGTCACGGACTCGCCGCCTCCCTCTGTTGCAGCCGATTGAATCTAAGTTTGCAGGGAAGACGCTGATATGAAATGGTAATAATGCACATATTCATCATGGCTGCCCGCGTTTGCCAGGCAGAAATAGAAAACCTAATCTCCGCCACATGTGTGGATGCGCCCAGGGCACTCCTTCACCCCCTTTCTCTAACCAATGATCCTCCCCGAGGGGCTCTGCCCTCTGAAGAAAGATGAATCCATAATCCAGCAGATGGCAAACATCTAGAAGAAACTCTATAATCCTCGGGGTTAAGAGCAGACGGGTTGAAAATACACTGTTAATATATCTTAAGATTGATTGGCTGCCCCATGAAAACTACATTGAAATAGATATATATATACATACTGTATACATTTATATAAAGCTGGCTCCGTATCTCTTCAAAGTGTGACATTAGACAAACCTTCTACTTCCGTGTGCAGAAGCGGACGATGAATAACAATCGACGCTCGAGCGAGGCCTGTATCTGGGTCAGTGTGTGAGGTTGTAGGGCCAATCCCAGCTGACGGGAAGGAGTCAAAGGTCACAGTGGAGAAGTCACCGTGTCTTATGTAGGTCAACAGTGATAAATGGTTTCACACTTTCATTCTTTATCTCTAATAACCCGCAGTCGTGTCCAGACACCACAGTGGACCGAGAGTTCTTTCTAATTAAAGAAGCTCTTGGTTTCATAATAATTCATATAATTCACCAGAAAATGTACGTCTGAGGATCAAACTCACGACGTAAGAAGAGAATAAGTTCAGGTGCATTATGGGTCTTGCAATTTTACATTTCTGGAAATATTTCTTACTTGATAAATGTGGTTAAAATTGAATTAAACTTAGACATAGTTGAACTTTTTATGGGGTCTTTGACCTTTCCTTGACCTGAAGGAGAGGTCAGTGGTCGACATGATTATTTATGTTGTCCACACACACACACACACACACACACACACACACACACACACACACACACACACACACACACACACACACACACACACACACACACACACACACACACACACACACAGTTCTTGACTGGTCGATGTAAATCCACTGACCAGTCGCTGTAGCTTCCATGTCCTCAATTCTATTGCCTTAATTGCTGCTCTTCTTCTTTTAGCTCAAGAAAACATTGACTAGCGAATAATTGCGATTGACTCGCCCCTATAAACCTCCCGGATCTCTTTTTGCTGCAGACCAATGGGACATCAATAAGGAGGAGTATTCAGTGTTACATTTCTTGCCAGGACCAGGGGGAGACGGTGCGGCTCGGCTGATAAACAAAGACTTAGCAGAAACCGTAGGCTGTTCAAACACAGAACCGAGCAGCACAATTTGATCTGACAGTTTTAATTGATTGTGTCTTGTCTGTTGTTCTTTTGCTTTAAAATCGTGCAGTTTAGAGACTCTTGTTTTTCAGCAGCAAATATGTCTGGGAGGTTTTTTTGTCGTCCAAATTGATCGCATTGAAGACCTGCATCCATGACAGACATAAAACAGCCTCTTTTGTTGAAGTCGTTTTGTTTATTTTGGGTATTTTTAGACGCCTGTTGTATTGATGTTCATCTTAAATGATTTCCTGCTGCAAAATCTTGATCTCGTGCTTCAGTGTTTGGAACAATAAAGATAAAAATGCTATCTTTAAATACGTCGACATGTTGTCCAGTCAAAGATTTTCTCGTCATTTAACCCTATTTATAAACCGCGAGTCGTCTTTAAGATACAACATGGCTGCTGTGAGCGTCCGTACACGTCCATGTAGGAAAATGTCATTTGCTGGATGATTCAGTGATGCAGTTGAGTGACATGACAGAGTGTTTTCTGGTCTCACAACCGGTGTCTCCGCATCCCCGGCCCCTCCTTATCAGCCCCCCCAGTCACAAGGCATACTCTTGCATCCAGACTCCAGAACCAATTGTCACGCTGGTAGGAAGGCAAATCAAATCTTACGGCAGCAACTAGGCGAGGAGATTGCTTTTCCTCTCTGTTGCAGAGAAGTGAGTCCATCCAATGTAAACTGCAGGTTTTCACAGGAAAGAAAAAGGCAGGTTGAAAGAAAGAGCTTGTGATGGTGTGAGATGCTCGTCCACGCTAACCCTCAACACCTGCTACTTACTGGAGGATTTTGTTTTCTAATCTCCTCACGTAGTTTGAAATCTGATGGATTTCTGCTCCATCGTTGGTGCAAATGTTCAATTATGAAGCTATATTATAATTACACTCGTTTATTTCCACTGTTTAGCAACAACAGTATAGCATTGAATGCTTTATTTACTCACAGCATTATGACATTAAAATCATAATTCAAACATATATGTCGTTTTGAAATAATGATCCTTTGACTTCCACACCAACGACACCTGCTCGTCTGGAGTCTGTAGAGACTGAACCTCCTGGTCATTCAGTTCTGCGAGCGCTTCCTCGTCGCTCTGATCTTTGCACCTTCTCCTCCCACTCGCTCCGACCATCCGTCACCCGGCGACACCAGAGACAGTGTTCCAGTCCTTCACTTGATACTGAACAACAATTACGGCGATGGGGCGGCGCCGGTGGCTCGGATCACGGCAGCATCTCGGCCGACCTGATGAAGGACCTGAGGTGGCGTCGGAGAAGGAGTCGAGCCGAGCGCGTCTGGAACCCCAGCCGCGTTGACACGACCTCTGACCTCTGCTGCGAGGCCACAGTTGATGTGGTTTCTTCACAGGAAGATTCTTTTCCTTCAAGTGACTCTGGAATCATCTCCAGGTGTTGTCCTTGTTCTTGTGTTCGAGTGTCGAAGGACGACGATGAAAGATCTTCATTGTCGTACTTTTCATCCACATCTGAAGGAGTTTAGATTCTTATGAGCAGAACAAACCAGTCTTAGTGTTTCATCTCGTCTTTAAGTTTCATTGCCTGAGCCTTGAACCTCCAACAGTATCTAGTGAAGGTGTTGTTTATACCAACATAGAACTGGATGAGTTTTTGTATGAAAGTAAAGAATATATAACAAAACATTCTTGTTGAGCATTAAATGGATATATTGCTCATATAGCAAGTGTGTAATAATGATATTTAAGTTTTTATTTGAATATATTTGATTGTGTGTCTGAGCATCTTGAGTGATGTTTACTTGTTCATCGTCTGTTGTGAGTCTTAAGTTGTTGTTTGTGAGTCAGTTTCAGAATCAAAGTCGTCTCTGTTGAAGATGTTTTCACTCAGGAGGTAGAAATGATAACAAGTGCTGGGACTGTGTTGTGTTGTGAAGGTTTAAGTCTAATTGAATCATCGTCACTTTGTTTTCCCTCGTCAGCAAGTATTTGTCAACGATGAGGCCAATTTAAAATGTAAGAGGATGACGGAGGTTTTAATCCAGATCAAGCCGTTCAGATTTGAATAAAAGATAAGAACCGTCCACTCGATCAAAGTGTTGCCTTCACTGACCTTATCAAAGGTGCGACCAGAGGTCCTCACGAGGCTCTTTCATCAGCACCCGTGTGTGTGTGATGTGAAGTGGCAGCTTAGCTTCGTCTCTTATTAAAGATTGTATTCAGGTGCGTTTTTAACCCTCAACAAGTCTCTTGATGGGCTTCAATGACCTCGTGACCCTCGCTAGGACTTCCTGTCAACACTGACTCTACCATTTACTGTGAGCTTCCTTTGAAGCGGGTCTAATGTGGGTCAGAGATGTTTGCATATTCAGAACATCTTTTCATCTGCACTTGCAGAGTTAACACTCGCTAATTTCATCTTCTCTGGCACTTTTTTATTTCTTGAATTCCTCCTCAAGCATGTGGAAGTGAGGAGTTGAGGAAGAGAAACTTCTGTTCTCCCTCAGTCTGCATGATTTCTCTCCTCCCGGATGATTCCATTTGTAAGATGGTGGTCTGAGTGGCTGGAGAGCGAGAGGAGAGACTTTGAACGCTGGGCTGCTCACCAAGTCCTCGTGTAGAGAAGAAGATTCTTGTAAAAGCCAATTATGAACAACATTATTTTGATTTCCTCTGAATAAATCTCTCCCTCTCTGTCCTCCCTCCATCTCCATCCCTTCATCCTCCTCCCTCGCAGACGGAGAACTACTCCATCGACACCGGCTACGTCAACAGCCGAGCTCACCTCATTAAAAGGTATGTGTTGATTAGGAATCCTCGTTACCACTGTTGTCTGTAATTGTTGGTCTAATTAGAGCGTCTGCTACCTTTGCTCTGCTCTTTGTTTCCTAATGGCGATGAAGAGTTTCACACTCGCAGCTTTCAACCAACAAGAGATATTTGGGGAAGAAGGAGGTTTAATTGGAAAGAAGAGTTTCAGCATAACAATGACAAATTAACGAGATGATCAAATGAAAGCTCTTGGTTTCTAAATGAAATACTTAGAATTCAATCAAATGTAAATAACGACCAATAAACCGAGTTAAACCATGAGATCATTAAAAGAAAATCCTTCTATAATTCGGTAAATATATGAACATTGTGAGCAACTGATCAATCATTTGATACGACAGTTAATAGAATAAAGAATGTTAAACTAAAATGATCTGTTGTTTGTCATAGAATACTAAGATAAAGTGTGTGTGACGTCAACGTCTGAAACACAGTTCGTTCATCGGTTTGGAATCACAAGAGCGATGAATCCAGGCTCACCTGTCACTCAAGTCCACCAGCCATTAAAAACACAAGTTCAAGAGAAACTGAAGAAATATCATAGAAAATGTTAGAAACAAAAGGACTGAAGGTGTTTTTGAACCAGCAACCTTTTGCACTTCCACACTGGCGTCACTATTTTCAAGCAGATGTTTTTGAAACTTAAACAGGAAATACTTTTTTATACAATAACATTTAAAATGGTCAAATCAGAAAAATCATCCAAGTTGTTATAAATAAATCTATTGTGACTAAATCAACACAACGATCGAAGCAGCAAAACATTTAAACAAATATTCCTCCAGACGTGTTTGCATCGACTCTTCGCTCTTGAAGAGACTTTCGTGGAAAAGGTCGTAGTTTGTTGATAATCACGTATACGAGGGACAGGAGTTGAAAGTTTAATGTCCAGGTCAGAACAATCCCCTCCAGCCAGGAAGCTTGGTTTCCTTCGGCTCCTCTCACAACACGACTCTGTGACCCGAAGAACAAACCAGCCGTTCTTTTGTTTGACGCCGTCCGAGCCTTTTTCAAATCCCATTATGGCAATTTCCTCCCAAAAAGATTTCCTGCATTAATGTAAACAAAGGGCGCTGAAGAGCCGGCGGCACAAAGAAAGCCCCCCGGTGCCGCCGGGCCGGTGGTCTGGGACAGGTGCAATTACCATGATAACATCAGAGAGCTAGCATTACCTGCGCTGTTGGTCCTGGTCTGGGAACCGGAGCTCCTGCGTCCTTCATTTCCTTGTGTTTACCATCATTTTCCCTTTGTTTCTCGCGCCACAATTTCCTCCTTTGGATGAATATATTGGATCTCGCAGCGACACATGTTCGTATATTTAGCCTTGTTTGTGAGGAGAATTTGTTCCAGTGGGATGGAAATCAAATGAGGGGAAATCCAACTGTTTCTCTGCAGCTGTTGATTGTCCTCTTTATTGACTGAGCGCCTCCAACGCGACAGATGCTAAGTTTGCTCCCCGTGTTCCGACATCCATCTTCCTTCCAGGAATCCCTGATTACTGCAGTATGTGTTTGATTGTCGTGAGGAAGTGCCTCCTGTGTGACTGGATGCCCTTGAAGTCGAGGCATAAATCCCAAGTGTCTGGATCTTCTATCTGTGATGTTGAGAAACGTTCTCCTGGAGAGCCTTCAGACTCACGTGACGTATCGTCAGTCGGTGACTTTAAAATGACTTCGGCCTTCGCTGAGCGCGAGGAGCTTCAAACACAGTGAGGCCGTGACGGGTCAGAACCCACGACAGAATCAAGGGTCAGGCTGACCCGGCGTGCTAAAGATAAGCAAAGTTGTGATGGAAAGAAGAACGACTTGAAATAAAAGCACTTTGGCTGCACATACCTCCTGCAAGGAGCCGATCCTGGAGTGGATGAAGCGCTTCAGTCAAGAACCACAGATGGGACTCGAACCCATGCTGGACCACGTTAGCTCAGAGGGATCTTCTCACAGTTGGTTCTGGTGGAAGTTTGTATATTTGACTCGTTAACTTCTGTCATATTCCGTTCTTTCTTCGTCAGTGTGAGGAGCAGTTAGAAGAAGATCATGAGTTCAAGACCCTCTTCTTATCACCTTCTCGTCACATTTAAAGTTATTTATTCAGCAAAACATGGACTCAAGACTGAGGTTCTTTCAAACATTAAAGCCTGAAACTATTTAGATTCGTATCCTAAAGATTGAGTCATAAAAACAAACTTGATTCTTTCAAAGTCAAAAGAGGAAGTGAAGGATTCTGGGAACGTTTAAGATTCACGATGAAAATAAGAATCGCTCGTGATCTCAAACGTCTTGAATAAAATATGATTTTCAAATCAAACGAGACAGTTGATCATCGTTTGCTGTTCCTCCTCCTGGCCCCCATGTAGCACGTCCACCTTCAAGGACCTGGAGGGCAACAGTCTGAAGGACAGCGGCCACGAGGAGAGCGACCAGACCGACAGCGAGCACGACGTCCAGAGAGGACACTACGTGGACACGGCCGTCAACGACGTCCTCAACATGACCGTCCCTCCCAACGTCTGCCAGCTGCCCGACCAAGGTAAGGAGCGTGTGAGGAACATCTCAGGTGGTGCTGATGGTTCAGATGAAGAAACGTAAACGTCACAAACATCTCAGATCGTGGTGATGGTTCAGAAGTTTACGCTCGAATCAGTGACGATCACGGCGTCTCTGATCCACGAGGCTGTTTCTTTGAAGTCCTGCTGGAGCAGATGAAGTGAGATGACGGTTCTGACTTTGACACGAGCTCCAGAACATTATTGACTTGGACTCGACACGTGGAGGTCGAGTCCTGACGCTGGACTCCTGACGCTGGACTCCTGACGCTGGACTGACAGCCATGAAGCTCAGCAGGTATGAAGACCACGTGTCTTCATCCATTATTCAGTGATGGACGTTGATGCTTCTGACGGGCGTGTCCAGGAGGACGTCCTCGGGGTTGATGGTCAGAAGCAGAGGTCGTTCTTCAGAGCTCAACAGTGTGTGACCACTTCCTGTTGCGTTAGCGCCGCCGCGGACACATAGACACTGATGGAAGCTGAAGGTTTAACCCTTTGATAGTTCACTTTACTGACCAGTGTGTGTGTGTGTGTGTGTGTGTGTGTGTGTGTGTGGGGGTGTGTGTGTGTGTGTGTGTGTGTGTGTGTGCGTGCGTGCGTGTGTGTGTGTGTGTGTGTGTGTGTGGGTGTGTGTGGTGTGTGTGTGTGTGTGTGTGTGTGTGTGTGTGTGTGTGTGTGTGTGTGTGTGTGTGTGTGTGTGTGTGCGTGTGTGCGTGCGTGCGTGCGTGCTTGTATTTGGCTGTGTTCCACACACACATCTACACACACGTCTACACACACATCTACACACGTCTACACACACATCTACACACACGTCTACACACACATCTACACACGTCTACACACACATCTACACACACATCTACACACACGTCTACACACACATCTACACACACGTCTACACACACGTCTACACACACATCTACACACACGTCTACACACACATCTACACACGTCTACACACACGTCTACACACACGTCTACACACACGTCTACACACACGTCTACACACACGTCTACACACACGTCTACACACACGTCTACACACACGTCTACACACACGTCTACACACACGTCTACACACACGTCTACACACACATCTACACACACATCTACACACGTCTACACACACATCTACACACATCTACACACACGTCTACACACACATCCACACACACGTCCACACACACATCTACACACACATCTACACACGTCTACACACACACACACACATCTACACACACATCTACACACATCTCACACACATCTACACACACATCACACACATCTACACACACGTCTACACACACATCCCCACACACCACGTCCACACACACATCTACACACACACATCCACACACACATCTACCCACATCACCCCACCATCTACACACACATCCACACAGTCTCCCCCCCACCACCACCCGTCTACACACCACACACATCTACACACACATCTAACACATGTCTACACACATCTACACACACATCTACACACACGTCTACACACACATCCACACACACGTCCACACACACATCTACACACACATCTACACACATCTACACACACATCTACACACGTCTACACACACATCTACACACACATCTACACACACATCTACACACGTCTACACACGTCTACACACGTCTACACACACATCTACACACACATCCGCACACACATCTACACACACATCTACACACGTCTACACACACATCTACACACATCTACACACACGTCTACACACACGTCTACACACACGTCTACACACACGTCCACACACACATCTACACACACATCTACACACACATCTACACACGTCTACACACACGTCTACACACACATCTACACACACATCTACACACGTCTACACACACTCTTGTTGCCCCTTCAGCACATTCTTCTCCTCGTCCAGAGATTGACGCGACAAATAGAGACTGAAGTCAAAGTCACTCGCTGACCTTTTGTGTGAAGCGACAGTTTTTGTGCGTTTTTATCCGGAGACGAAGCGACTCGTCAACGACATTATTTCAGTGCAAACGAGGTGATGATTAATTGATCAGTTTCTGTTGTATTTTGTTTCCTTGTCTTGTGAAAATATCAAAGACACGTTCATTCCTTTAGAGAATGAATGAAATATAAATGTTTCTCTAGAATCATGTTCCTGCTCTTACTTTATTTAACATATATTGTTTGTTTGTGTCAACAACCAACAACAACAACAACAACAACAACAACAACAACAACAACAACAACAACAACAACATCGTCATCATGGCTTCAGTAGAAACTCTAGCTGACAAACTATCAGGAAGTTTGTGTTTGTTTTGTTGTTCAAATCTGTTGACAGCAGGTGTAGAGAACCATTACCCACAATGCCTTGCTGCGACCATCAGAGCTTTTACGCTGGATCACTCCCTTCTCTCTCTTCTTTCTTTACTTTCTTTATCTCTCTTCTATCTCTCCCTTCTCTCTCTTCTTTCTTTACTTTCTTTATCTCTCTTCTATCTCTCCCTTCTCTCTCTTCTTTCTTTACTTTCTTTATCTCTCTTCTATCTCTCCCTTTCTCTCTCTCTTCTTTCTTTACTTGTTTATCTCTCTTCTATCTCTCCCTTCTCTCTCTTCTTTCTTTACTTTCTTTATCTCTCTTCTATCTCTCCCTTCTCTCTCTTCTTTCTTTACTTTCTTTATCTACCTTCTATCTCTCCCTTCTCTCTCTTCTTTCTCTCCCTTCTATCTCTCCCTTCTCTCTCTTCTTTCTTTACTTTCTTTATCTACCTTCTATCTCTCCCTTCTCTCTCTTCTTTCTTTACTTTCTTTATCTACCTTCTATCTCTCCCTTCTCTCTCTTCTTTCTCTCCCTTCTATCTCTCCCTTCTCTCTCTTCTTTCTTTACTTTCTTTATCTACCTTCTATCTCTCCCTTCTCTCTCTTCTTTCTTTACTTTCTTTCTCTCCCTTCTATCTCTCCCTTCTCTCTCTTCTCTCCCGTCTATCTCTCCCTTCTCTCTCTTCTTTCTCTCTCTTCTCTCTCTTCTATCTCTCCATTCTCTCTCTTCTTTATCTCCCTTCTATCTCTCCTTCTCTCTCTTCTTTATCTCCCTTCTATCTCTCCCTTCTCTCTCTTCTTTCTTTACTTTCTTTATCTCCCTTCTATCTCTCCCTTCTCCCTCTTCTATCTCTCCCTTCTCTGTCTTCTTTCTATCTCTCTATTCTATATCTCCCTTCTCTCTCTTTTATCTCTCCCTTCTCTCTCTTCTATCTCTCTTCTTTCTATCTCTCTCTTCTCTCCCTTCTCTCTCTTTTATCTCTCCTTCTCTCTCTTCTTTCTATCTCTCCCTTCTCTCTCTTCTCTCTCTTATTTATCTCCCTTCCTTCTCCCGCTTCTTTCTCTCCCTTCTCTCTCTTCTTTCTGTCCCTTCTTTCTCTCCCTCTCTGCCTCCATTGAAAGTGTAGTACCTGGCGTTCGTCCAGCACTCCTTCATTCTTCCGTTGAAAACTCTCTTCATTTCTCTCGTTCCAAGGTAACTTTCAGCGTCTTCTGCTGGTTGAACGTCTGCCAGAGTCTTAAGAGCTTCTGCATGTTTTAAACGTTGACCTGAATCAACAGCAGGTCATGTTTGAGGAACAAGTGAGAAGGTCTTCGGATCGATGATGATCAGCAGACGTGTTTCTGCTCAGAGACGATGAAGGAAACATTGATCTTTAAGGTCAGTGACGAGAGACGCGTCAGTGTCGAGGTTGATGATGAAAAAGAGCTTCTTCTTTCCTTCTTTTCTTCTTTCCTTCTTTTCTCCACGACTTCATTCCACTGTCGTCGCTTCTAATTCCTGCCGGATGTGGTTCTGAGGATTAGGATCCTGTATTGTTAAGTCTTCTCTGCGGGGGATCCAGCGCATGATGTGGTTTTACCAAAGATTTATGCCGTTCAGACGTTTCTCCGATTGTGATTTTTGCTTAAAGAACGATTTCCAGGTCAAAGCGTGAGCAGCTTCTTCTCGTGGCTTGTTAAGCTCAAAGGGACCTGGATCGCTCAATTAGAGAAGCAGAGAACGAAGCTCTTTTCTTTCTGACATATTCTTGGCCTCCACCTCTGGAGGGAATCTCTCTTCTATCTCTTCTCCTCCTCTGGTGCTCCAGCCAGGAATGGAATCTCCCCCTCAGACTTCTCCATATTCCCTTCTTCCATCAGCAGATCCTCAGGGTTCCTCTGCTCCTAATTGATTTCCCCCCCATGTGTCGCACTCTTTCACTCACTCGCTCTGACAGCAAACATTCCGACTGACGTCTGGCAACTTCCAGTCGAGCACTTCCTCCTCCTGTTGGATTTAGAGACGAGTCGAAGCTTCTTCCCACATGTTTCTGCGGCAAACTTGCCCTAAATTCAACACGGGAACATTTCTCGTTTGCACTT
Organism: Callionymus lyra; assembly: GCA_016630915.1. NCBI lineage: Eukaryota > Metazoa > Chordata > Actinopteri > Syngnathiformes > Callionymidae > Callionymus > Callionymus lyra. Next base: position 25,861,971 of record JACEEU010000687.1, read on the forward strand.
CTCTGATCTCGCCACGGAAACGCTGACAGGTGTCAGAATTGGGAAACAGCAACGGGAAGTTGTGCTGACAACACCGAGATGGAGAGATGAGAGTCTCCGGGAAATAAAAGAGGAAACTCTCTGACAGGTGAGCAGATACCTGCGGGAGCGCAGATTTGACTGATCACCCAGAACATTTGATCCAATTTGGTATCAATACTCGTCCCTTGATTCGCGGAGGAAACAACAATCTTCTCCTCATTAGATCCGAACGACACTCGCGCATCAATTTTCATTTGTCTCGTCTAATGTCGCGCCTGTGGAGGTAAAATGGCTGACGGTGACTAAGAGGAAGAAGCAGAAGATTCAGGTGTTTCTGTTGATTGACAGATTCAAAGAAAATGATTAGAAGCATTGAAAATAAAGGGATGATGACAATGATACCATTCATTTAAATGATCAAACAATTACTAAATATAATCAAACTATTTCTAAATATAATCAAACAATTTTTAACTATAATCAAACAATTTCTAAATATAATCAAACAATTACTAAATATAATCAAACAATTTTTAACTATAATCAAACAATTTTCAACTATAATCAAACAATTTCTAAATATAATCAAACATTTTTTAAATATAATCAAACAATTTCTAAATATAATCAAACAATTTTTAACTATAATCAAACAATTTCTAAATATAATCAAACACTTTCTAAATATAATCAAACAATTTCTAAATATAATCAAACAATTTCTAAATATAATCAAACAATTTTCAACTATAATCAAACAATTTCTAAATATAATCAAACAATTCTTAAATATAATCAAACAATTTCTAAAAATAATCAAACAATTTTTAAACATAATCAAACAATTTTCAACTATAATCAAACAATTTCTAAATATAATCAAACAATTTTCAACTATAATCAAACAATTTCTAAATATAATCAAACAATTTTCAACTATAATCAAACAATTTCTAAATATAATCAAACAATTCTTCAAATATAATCAAACAATTTCTAACTATAATCAAACAATTTTTAAAGTCTATAATCAAACAATTTTCAACTATAATCAAACAATTTCTAAATATAATCAAACAATTTTCAACTATAATCAAACAATTTCTAAAAATAATCAAACAATTTTTAAACATAATCAAACAATTTTCAACTATAATCAAACAATTTCTAAAAATAATCAAACAATTTTTAAATATAATCCAACAATTTTCAACTATAATCAAACAATTTTCAACTGTAATCAAACAATTTTCAACTATAATCAAACAATTTTCAACTATAATCAAACAATTTCTAAATATAATCAAACAATTTTTAAACATAATCAAACAATTTTCAACTATAATCAAACAATTTTCAACTATAATCAAACAATTTTCAACTATAATCAAACAATTTTCAACTATAATCAAACAATTTTCAACTATAATCAAACAATTTTCAACTATAATCAAACAATTTTCAACTATAATCAAACAATTTTCAACTATAATCAAACAATTTTCAACTATAATCAAACAATTTTCAACTATAATCAAACAATTTTCAACTATAATCAAACAATTTTCAACTATAATCAAACAATTTTCAACTATAATCAAACAATTTTCAACTATAATCAAACAATTTTCAACTATAATCAATGAATTTTCAACTAAAATCAAACAATTTTCAACTATAATCAAACAATTTTCAACTATAATCAAACAATTTTCAACTATAATCAAACAATTTCTAAATATAATCAAACAATTTTTAAACATAATCAAACAATTTTCAACTATAATCAAACAATTCTTAAATATAATCAAACAATTTTCAACTAGAATCAAACAATTTTTAACAATAATCGATCAAGATATTTGAAATTAAAATGAACAATATTTCCTACACACTTCCATGTGTGTTGTTGCTCCGTCACGTGACACTGATGACATCATGTGTAGATCAGCTGAGACGATCTCGTCACGAACACGTTGAACAGATCAAAGCAATAGTTCATTATTTCCAGCCTCGCTGTGATGCGTCTGCACTGACAGCTCATTTTCCAGACAATCCCTGCATTCAGTTGAAGACGGAGGGCGAGACGGAGCGAGGGAGGAAACACAGACGCAGCGAGAAAACAGCGGCGAGGATCTGCATTGCTTATTCATGACGGCGCCGCATGCTAGGTGTGTTAATAATCTCTGCAGAAAGCAAGTGAATCACGTTGTTTGTGGAACACTCGCCACAGATGGAGATCAGGAGGATCAGGAGGATCAGGACGATCCCGGACCAAGGAGGGAGATTAGGAAGAAGTAATGTGTGGAGTCGATGGGCCGAGTGTGTATCCACACAAGGTGTGAGTGTGTGTACACAACCTGTGGAGTGTGTGTAAGTGTCGTTAAAAGTTCATCACGGAGAAGCGAGAGAAGATCAGACGAGCGTCGCGACGTGTGAGGATGGCGAACGACGAGTCGTGACTCATCCTGTGGAGGAAGTTTCGGATCTACACACTGTTGTGTGTCGTTCTGCACACACCGTTGTGTGTCACTCTGAACACACCGTTGTGTGTCGATCTGAACACACCGTTGTGTGTCGATCTGAACACACTTTTATGTGTCGTTGTGAACACACCGTTGTGTGTCGTTGTGAACACACCGTTGTGTGTCGTTGTGAACACACCGTTGTGTGTCGTTGTGAACACAACGTTGTGTGTCGTTCTGAACACACCGTTGTGTGTCGATCTGAACACACCGTTGTGTGTCGTTGTGAACACACCGTTGTGTGTCGTTGTGAACACACCGTTGTGTGTCGTTGTGAACACACCGTTGTGTGTCGTTGTGAACACACCGTTGTGTGTCGTTGTGAACACACTGTTGTGTGTCATTGTGAACACACCGTTGTGTGTCGATCTGAACACACTTTTGTGTGTCGTTGTGAACACACCGTTGTGTGTCGTTCTGCACACACCGTTGTGTGTCGTTCTGAACACACTGTTGTGTGTCGTTCTGCACACACCGTTGTGTGTCACTCTGAACACACCGTTGTGTGTCACTCTGAACACACCATTGTGTGTCACTCTGAACACACCGTTGTGTGTCACTCTGAACACACCGTTGTGTGTCGTTCTGCACACACCGTTGTGTGTCGATCTGAACACACCGTTGTGTGTCGATCTGAACACACTGTTGTGTGTCGTTCTGCACACACCGTTGTGTGTCACTCTGAACACACTGTTGTGTGTCGTTCTGCACACACCGTTGTGTGTCACTCTGAACACACCGTTGTGTGTCGATCTGCACACACTGTTGTGTGTCGTTCTGCACACACCGTTGTGTGTCGATCTGAACACACCGTTGTGTGTCACTCTGAACACACCGTTGTGTGTCGTTGTGAACACACCGTTGTGTGTCGTTCTGAACACACCGTTGTGTGTCGTTGTGAACACACCGTTGTGTGTCGTTGTGAACACACCGTTGTGTGTCGTTGTGAACACACCGTTGTGTGTCGTTGTGAACACACCGTTTTGTGTGTCGTTCTGAACACACCGTTGTGTGTCGTTGTGAACACACCGTTGTGTGTCGTTCTGAACACACCGTTGTGTGTCGTTGTGAACACACCGTTGTGTGTCGTTCTGAACACACCGTTGTGTGTCGTTGTGAACACACCGTTGTGTGTCGTTGTGAACACACTGTTGTGTGTCGTTGAACACACCTTGTGTGTCGTTGCTGAACACACCGTTTGTGTGTTGTTGTGAACACACCGTTTGTGTGTCAAAACACCCGTTGTGTGTCGATCTGAACACACTTTTGTGTGTCATTGTGAACACACCGTTGTGTGTCGTTGTGAACACACCGTTGTGTGTCGTTGTGAACACACTTTTGTGTCTTCCCTTGCTGAACACACCGTTGTGTGTCGTTGTGAACACACCGTTGTGTGTCGTTGTGAACACACTGTTGTGTGTCGTTGTGAACACACTGTTGTGTGTCGTTGTGAACACACCGTTGTGTGTCGTTGTGAACACATCAGACTGTGGACGTCGTGTTGATGCCGTCGCCGTAGCAACACTGACAGAAGCTTTAGACACACACTTGAGAAGATTGTTGTCGTCACTTCAACACAACAGTCTGAACAGAACCAGAACCTGAACGTCGTTCAAAACTACGAGTCGTTGTTTAGTCAGATGTGACCCGAGGATTCTACCTTCTTCAAGGTCTTGGGTCACATGACTCTAACATGTTTGATTGTGTTAACATAACGACAACTTCATTGACTCTACACACTCACAGACACATGTTAGTGAAGCTACAGCCGATTGGACCACAAGTTACAACATCAACCAATGGGACGCTTTCTTTGTCATAAGCTCCGCCCACTAAGTGGAGCACTTGAGAGATGTGATTGGATCAGACGTGTGTCAATCAAAACAGCTGCTGTTTGAAGATGAAAGTCATGAAGTGAGAGATGTTTGAGATTCACTGATGTTAGGAATTAAAAGTTGTTTAACGTCAGAAAATCTTCTTTTATTTTGTAGATTTCTTGACTTTTATCGTTTCCTGAACCTTCACATCAACATGAGATAAAATGGCCGACGATGAGCTTTAGATTTGACACTTTCTTTTATTGTCATTGCACTGAAAACACAGCAGTTTCGTTGCTTGGCAACCGTTAAAAAACACAGAAGAGAGATGTATATAAAAAGTCCAATTATAAATATTAATAAGTTAAAAATAGTGCAATATAGTATCAACAGAATAAATGAATAACATTATAAATATTGCATATAATAAATAATGTATATCAATTATAAATACAAATAATTTAACAATAGTGCTTATATGTAAATATATAATATATATATAAATAGAATAAATACATAATATTTTAAATATTTAAAAGCTCAAGTCATATTTCATCAGAATGACGGTCAGAGGAAAGAATCTGCTTCTAAATCATCACAGGAAGCTCGTGGAAAACATGACTTTACCGAGATCATGTGATTGATGATTGATGATTGATGATTGATTGATCGATTGCTTCTGCCTGAAGATCACATTTTAAAAGTTTTTAACGTCAGAAAATGTTGTTTTCTTTTGTAGATTTCAGGCTTTTCCTTGATTTTCTGGAACTCCTGTTGTGTTATCAGTTTTATCTTGACCTTAAAGTATATACTTTATTGAATATTGTTTTGATTGTTTAAGTTCTTTGTGACCCTGGTCTGGAAAAGATCTATATAAATATAAATACAAATTACCTACTTATTTTTATCACTCATTTCCTGAACCTTCACATCACCATGAGATAAAATGGCCGACGATGAGCTCGTGGAAAGAATGACTTTACCGTGATCATGTGATTGATGATTGATGATTGATTGATGATTGATGATTGATTGATGATTGATGATTGATGATTGATGATTGATGATTGATTGATGATTGATGATTGATGATTGATTGATGATTGATGATTGATGATTGATTGATGATTGATGATTGATGATTGATGATTGATGATTGATGATTGATGATATGATTGATGATTGATGATTGATGATTGATGAGGACGACAAGATGATCGATTGCTTCTGCCTGAAGATCAAACTTTAAAAGTTGGACGTAAACATCTGCAGTGTTGAGGAAAACACGTTGAAAAAAGCTCATTATCGTGTGATCCTCTGAAGATTGCATTGATCAGAGGATCTTAATTAAGAGACGATGGGATTGATGGCGACTCTGTGGTCGTCGGTGCGAGAACACGAATGATTTCTCTCACAGTCGGTGATACTTGGCTGTTCCGTGTCAGACTAATTCAGCGTAATCTGGCTGAGCTGGAGATAAAGCATGTTCACTGTTATTGTATCAGTAATGGGATAATGTTCGCTGCACTCGCCAGGCAATTCTTATCTCCACACAATTAGCATTTTACAGTGATAATCTTATCTGTCCATGTAACTATCACTTAAGTCTGTGTCGTCGTGCCTTGATTTCCTGCTGCTCCTGCAGCTCTGTTTATTAGAGCAGCTCCAGTAATTGTCTTCATTTATCATCGTGAAAATGTTTTTGCTCCTCGCTGTGTGAACGTATTAGTGTCTGATTCACCCCCCCACCCTCCGCCCCTGACCGGCTGGGACGCTTCTCAACACCTAACCCACCAAACGATCTCCTCGGAGTCGCTGCAGGTGGGAAGAAGCCGAGTCAGCGACGGTTCGGCCAAACGATGAGTCAGCGCTGTCCATCATGTGGTTTGTTTGCTCAACGGACGCGTCGCTGCCAGGATTCCTTCGCCGGCCGAACGCCGAGTCGATGCTCGCGCCGTCACCGTGACAACTTGAGCTACTTTAAGAGTCTTCCGTGTGTAAAGTGCACTTTCAGGAAAGTCAACTTGACGTTCTTGATATTAGGATCGATCGACGTGCAAACACTGATATTCCACGTCTGGAATCACGAGGATAATAAATAGTAGCTTCTGTTGAAGGGAGCGTTCAGACCTCTGCCAAGCAGCTCGTCCACTCAGAGATGAAGTCAATATTCCTCACGTGTTTTATTGTCTGTTTACTGTTTGAAAGAATGGTCGACGCTTTTATCAAGTCAAAGAAAAACTATAAAACAGGAAATTATGAAGACTTGTGTCTTTTTATACATTTAAACTTTCTGACTTTCTGTTCATTTTTTTTTCTGATTCATGTTTAGAACGTTTTTCGTATAGATATTTCCTTCTTTAATTCAAAATCTGTGCTTCATGAAGTAATATTAGATATAGATATATCTACTATATATACAAACATTATTAACGATCACACCTTTAGAAATATGTCATTTAAATATACATTTATTCTTCTTAATTATGAGTTTATCATCGTTCTTTAAAAGAATAATGTTCTTGATTCATCTACAGACAAACACATCAACGCTCACATGACCTCCTGAGGTCATCAAGTAAAGACGAAGGATTGTTTTTGTTTTTTAGTTTTATCCGTGGCTCAGTGGAATGTGACTTTGAGGATTCTCGTGCTTCACTCTTTTTTTGCTCATTTTTTGCTAATTTTTTGCTCCTTTTTCACTCTTGCTTCACTCTTTTTTAGCTAATTTTTCACGCGTTTTTCGCTCGTTTTTCGCTCGTTTTTCGCTCGTTTTTCGCTCGTGCTTCACTCTTTTTTCGCTCGTTTTTCGCTCGTGCTTCACTCTTTTTCGCTCGTTTTTCGCTCGTGCTTCGCTCATGCTACGTTCAAAGACTGGCTGTGAGGCTGGAAGTGGCCAAGATGCTCGTGAAGCTCCTGCCAAAGCGACGCAGTCGTCCAGGGCTCCCAGGATATCAGACACCAGCCGGACTCAGCTTCTGTGGGATGAGTCTGGCAGCTGGCCCGCGGCCCAGATATAATCAGCTCCATTACGAGTAGAACCGACGGTCGTTCAGGAGCAGTTACGGTGACGCAGATCCATGAGGTCCATGAAGAAGGTCCACAAACATGCTAGTGTAGCACCTGCTGTTATGTTTGACTGAAGATTCTGCAACAATATGTTGTGGTTTCAGCTCAAATGTTTGTGGTGATGCGGTCCGAGTGTCCAAGAGGTCCTTTAATCCAGAGGCACTAATGTGAAGCTTTAAGCTGGACACGTCACTGATGGAGATCCGCGGCGACAGAAGTGCACGTGTGACACAAATAGGGCAGAATTAGAGACAGACAAGCCTGCAGTCGCTGCACATCCAGCATGTCGTGGCAGCTCTGGGGCGCCAACCCAAGACGTGTGTGTCGGTCGCAGCATTGTGTGGATGTTCTGCTCACACACTTCCTCACATACGTCCACATACATGTGGAAATCATGGCAGCTTCAGAATACAAAGAGACATTTATCAGTGCAGCTGTGCCAGGAGAGCGAGGAGGTCTCCTGCAGCAGCAGCTTCAACCTCCACGGCCTCCTCACCCACTCCAGATACAGACCCTTATTTGGACGCAGCATTGTCCTGTTTCCTCTTGATTTGGTTTCATCCCGGCATCATCGTTTCCTCCGAGCCTCTCAACTAGAGGGAACACGTGAGCGGGAAATGTTACTTCCTCAGGCTTATTGCCGTAATATTTCCATATTCTCCCTTTTGCCTCATGTATATTCAACAAATCATTTATTCTAAAAATGTTTTATAGTCACGGAGACGCTTCTTGTTCCTGCTTCTCCGCTGCAGCTGCAGAACACGGCAATATGTGCCGGGATTATTGCTCGGCAGAAGTTTAAGAGGAGGTTAAAGCGAGGTCGTCCCGACCACGTCGATCATTACAATCTTTCATTCACCAATTAGTGTCACGGTTTCCTCGCTGTCCTCCCGGTGACCCGCGGAGCAGCTTCACATTGTAATTCAACATCTCCACGAGGTCTCGGAGCCAGAGGTCTGCAGCCACAGCCCGGTGGATGAGACTCTTGTCAGGGTGATACACGAGAAGGTTGCTGGTTCCCTTCCGGGTGCCTTCTATGTGGAGCTAGAACGTGTGTTTACTCCGGGTACTTCGGTTTCCTCCCAAACTCCAACAAATGCAGAGGTCGGTTTATAAACAAATAGTAGGAGTGAGTGAATGTTTCTGTCTCTGTGTGTCCTGAGACGTGTTCAGGTGTCCCCCGCCTCTCACCCTGAGTAGCTGGGATGAGAATAAACCGAGCATTCAAAGAGATATTTTCAGATCTATTTGCTGAACCAGTGGCTCTCACGACGAGGTTGATATATTTGGCGAGATGTTGTCCTCTGAGGAGCTTCGATTGCAGGAGGAGATGGCGTGGGAAGAAGATGAATTAGAAGCTCAACCTTCTAACCTGCTGCGATGAATCACGGCTCCTTCATAAAGAGAAACTCATCTACTTCCTGCTTTGAGAGACTCAGCGTGAGTGAGATCCGCCGCCGTTCGGATCCACAAACTCTTATTAACTTCCAAGAGCATCAGCGTCGACACGACCGCGAGACAAACCTACAGCCGTCGCCGTCTGTCACCGGAGGCTCCAGCGAACACTTCCATAATTAATAGAATGTGTCGTCTCATCCAGTCACTTCCACTCTGTGTCAGGCAGGACGGTGTGTTTTAGATTCCATTTTATCTTGTCACCGTACGCCGCCCGCGCGACCTCTCCCCAGATTCCCGCTTCCTTTTAATCCTCCTGCTCGCCCAGATAATTCCAGCCGCCCCTGTAAGTAGGACATGGTAATGCGGCGCGAAGAGGAGCAGGTAGAGATGGAGGAGATGGAGGAAGAAAGAGAGGGTCACGTCAGGAGACTCGCAGTCAGTCGAGGACAAAAGGAGGACGTTTGCCAGCAAGACTCGGTGCATGAGGATCTGACTCCGTATGCGTCGCGATCCGTGTCTGCAGAGTTAAACCCCAGCAGCTCCGCACACACGGTCTGGACCAGCAGGAGGAGGCAGGAACTCGTGGGCATATGCAGGTTGATATGAGCAAGTGTGGCGTACGTACGGTGGTGGCCGCGTCCGATACACCGGAAGTAATTGGATTTTTCTGGGCCCGTGCGCTCTCATGACAACACGCTGAGCTGCGACATGGAAGGTCTTACGTGTGGCAGGACAACAAGCTGCAGCCGAGTGGAAGTGACAGGTGTCCAAGATCCCATTCCCTCAGTCCTGGTGCAGTCAGTGGAGGAACGTTCCTGTGGTGGAGCCACAACCACTGAACATGTCCTGCTGTTTGACCAGCAGCTGCAGAAGGACATTATTTACCAGGTTTACTCTTGTTTCAAACGTTCTTACACGACTGCCTTCGTGAGGCTGTTATATAACGTCTGTAGTTCTGGTGTTTTCATCAATATGATGCATTTATGACTCTTTATTTATTACTGCACTTATGACTATAACACAATCATCTAGTAACTTCATAACATATTACAAATAGATTCAATCGATTTAAAGGCTACTATTGTTAATTAATCTTCATCCTGAGAATTGTATCAAATGCATGACGACCCTCGAGTTGTTTGTACAGGATGCAAACATTTGTCTATTTTTCCTCCTCACGCGACGACTTTAAACAAAAATAAACTTTATTTATAGCGAAATGTAACGCAGGACGTTACTGCACGAGGAACATTTGATGATATTTGTGGCGCTGAGGCTCAGGTGCTCCAGCAGGTGGCGCTCACACAGGATGTTGGGCGTCAGTGGAGCCACAGATCCTTCCCTGTCCTCCTGCTCGCCTCGTCTTTAACGAGGACTGCATGAGAAGAAGCACATCATTAAAAAGAGCCATTGAGAGTCTTTCCTGAGCCATTAAAACAAGCAGCCGACCTCGCTCATTACATTTGATCCTCCCCTCTAAGCAGGCAGGCGACATCGGGCTTTTAAAAGTCATCTTTGGCTCGCGGGCTGCATCGCCGAGCGCGTCCGAGCGACTCGTCTCTTCTGCCCACATTAAAGAAAGTGCTCTAAAGTCATTGCGCTGCACAATTACACTTAAACTCATACAATTCACACGACTTGATTTCCATTATTCCTGCTATGTGATATGATAATTATGCTAATGTGTGGCCCTCAAGGAAATCTCTTTTTAGTTGCAGCACAATATTATATGTAAAACAATCTTTATGATGTAAATGAATGAAGTTAACTTGTGGGCGCGTGGATTCACTTCCCGACGATCTCGCTCCGGAGAGAAGCGAGAAGATGAAGATCAAAAACAAAGATTTTCTTCGTTTCTCCAGAAGATATTCCGTGTTTTTGTTGACGACTGAACTGTTGTCGAGAGATGATTTGAAATATTGAATATTCCTGCAAATATTGATTCAAGTTTTGGAGAATCTGTAAAACAATAATTATCCAGAAGTATTTCAGTTCATCTCTGGAGATAATTAGAGATTTCCTTCTATTTTTTTTTTTTGCTCCAGATTTGCACTTCAAAAAGTTTCACTTCCTTTCGCCGTTAAGACGTTCAAAAAGTCACTGGTAAGACTTTGAAATCTCTAAGATCACAATCCAACGTGTGCAACTTTCTTCTCCCTCCGACCCTCACATGCGTCCCCATTAAAAATGTAATTTAAAGTCTCGGTCGCCTCTGCTGCTCCACTCAGGGGTTCAGGAGAAGATGAGCGAGAGCTCGGTCAAGCTTAAACACTGCTTTTGTCGCGGCGTATTTAAAGATGTCCTCGTGAGCTCGTGCTGTGATGAGATGAAGCTGCATCTACAGACTCCAGTGTCCATCCAGTGAAGAAGATCACGTTCAACACGTTCAATCAGAAGATTTCACTCCTTGTTTGAGCCTCCAGTAGTTAGTGTCAAAAGATTGTCTTTGTTATGGTTTAGCTTGAAACTGAGCTTGAAATGTAGTTTTTTTTATTCCAAGTATTTATAACATTTGATCTTTTATGAGAACTTTTCTTCAGTTTGATATTTGATTCAAATATTCAAAGATTCAAAGCGTTTTATTGTCTTAGGTATTACGTACCTTGAAATTCTTACTTTGTACCCCCAACAAAAGTGCACAGTATAAACATATATGTATATAAATAAATATATACACATTTGGAATAACTAAAATCTAAAAACACAGCAACAAAAGTACAAGCAGTGCATGAGGTAGATGTGGATTAACTGTTGAAACATTTTTGAAAACATATTTTTAATAAATGTTTCTTTTATGCTTTTTTATGATAATCACTATGAGGTAAATGAATACTTTGATTTTGAGGTTTTATTGTTTATATATGTTTATATATATATATATATATATATATATATATATATATATAAACAATAAAACGTCAAAATCAAAGTATTATTTTATATATATATATATAATCTGACTTTAAGTGCCTCACAAAAGTCCTGCTTTATAATTCTCTCTCCACTGTTTAACTGCAAACCTTCTACGCTGCTTTATTCTGAGAGTATTTTCGTCTCGTTAAACTCTGATACAAACCATTACTGAGGTCTTCAGTCTGAGCAGGATTTTGTCAAAAGTCTTTTTTCTTGGTGCTTTAATGGCTGAGGCGGCGAGCGCTGCAGTCCTTCCCTGCGGCACGTGTCTTGCAAGTCAATAGTAGAACCTGGAGCGAGAGGAAAGTGCTTCTGAGCCGCTCGACCTCCAGGTGCCGCAGACGCTCGCCTGCACAATAAGGTGATGTTCGCCCACGTGTGGCGTCGCAGCAACGAGACTTCTCATTGGCCGGTGGCTCTCCAGCAAACTTGCGGGTGACATCATGATTAAAAAAACAAAAGCCTTTTCTTCTCCCGCAGCTGCTTAACAGATGCTGTTTGTAGCAATTTAGAGGCAAGTGCCGAGTTTGTCAACAACACTTTAGATATTCATTCTTTATGCGCAGCCGGCGCGTGATTGGTCGAGCCTGCAGCGAGAAACCCTTGTTACATATTGTTACTATTATTATTCATCGATACATGAGTGGATACAAATACTGAAGCTGGTTCATAGTATCTTAGTTTTGAATGAACTTCATCTTCAGACCGAGATATTTCTCAAGAAGCGACTTTTGTAAGACGTCGAGAAAAAAGATCAATAAAAAGACGGCCTTGATATGATGGAAGGCCTGAAGAAAAAAGAGAAAATAGAAGAAAGAGAGTTTGTAAGTAAGGATATTATTACCTTCTCAAATATAATAGAAACAAATAACATCATACACTACAAACCTGTGGATAATGATTGATTAGGTCGGTTTAATTGAAGAACAAAATAAATAATACAACAAATTAATTTTATATCAAGAGACAAGACATGCAGAGGAGCAGGAACCACTTTACAGACCAATTTATTTGTAAGTGATATTCAAAATAAACTGTGTCTATATGTTCAATATTCTAGTTATACTCTCACCACATGTGACATGAATGTCAAAACACTTAAAACATTATCATTAAACAAACATTTATCATTTCAAGCTGATACAAGAGTCATTTGTTCATTAAAGTTGTCATTTTTTAATCAATATACTTGTTGTTGGAGGTGAATCTTGGTGAAAAACATGATAATAAAACATGAAAACCTGTCGTACAGGTGATGCTAACAAGCTAGCCACATTAGCACGTGGATGCTAGGATGCTATCTTAGCGTCGACAGATGAATCGTGGACTCTTTATGTGAGTCACATGATTCAAACGCTCTGGTTTCGCTCGAGCTGCGCTTTAATCTCGGCGCCGTCAATAATTCATATTTAACTGGTGCAAATGGTTTGAAAACGTCGCCACGAGTTCCTCGTCTGCGGTAACGAGACGAGCCTCTAATCTCTGCCACAATTAATATTTGACTGCGAGAGTCGAACGATTTCGCTCGGATCGGCGAGAAGTGGCGAAGATTTGAAGGAATCGCTGTGACGTCCACGAGACATCAGTGACGAGAGGAGGAGAGGACAGAAGGAGGAGAGGAGGATGGATCTGAGGTGCGATGGAGCAGATGTTCGGGGAGAAGGAGGCGATGCTGTTGTGCAGAGAATGATGGCTGGTGGCGCAGAAAGGCTGCCCCTCCACTGTTTGTAAAAACAAGACCATCACACTCCATCTTCGCTCCCCCGCTCCAGCCAGACCTCCGGCTGATTTATAGCCACTGAACTGGCCGAGACGACAGCGACGCTCGTGGTTCTGTTTGGATCTTCATCCGGTGGAGAACTGAGATGCAGATCCACAGCGATCATGACCCGCTCGTGAGTCGCCAGTAGACGAGCCAAGAGTGTGACTGTCCGGCCTGGTTAGTGCCGGACCACCAGCTCGGCTGTGATGAGGAGCGACGGCGTTCGCTTCGTTTGCATCGAGACTGAGGAGTCGACGTCTGCGTCACGTCAGTCACATGATGATGTGTTTTCATATTTCACTGCAGTTGATATTCAACAGCACTGTGTCCGTTCCTGCTTGAAATCATATTGTATTTGGATTATAGTACCTTTATTACATTCTATTATATTTCAACATTGTGTGTTTAATTAATTTTAAATCAAAATTGACGTGAAAATAATCACAGCGTTAATTTTTGTGTCGCAATTAAACTCTCGGTCTCTAGATGGCAGCAGTCGTCACGTCCTCCACAGCTAAAGTAAGAATGATGACTGAGGACGAGAGGATACTGTGAGTCCAGCAGCTTTTAAAGCTGATGTTTGGACATATTTTGGTTTGAAAACAAATGAAAGTAGTTACGACTTCAAGAGTCATGTGGTCTGTATGTGATCACATACAACACCAGAGTCAAGTACTGGACAATACTACACATATATACTTGTTACTACACTATCACAACACCAGAGTCAAGTACTGGACAATACTACACATATATACTTGTTACTACACTATCACAACACCAGAGACAAGTATTGGACAATTACTACACATATATACTTGTTACTACACTATCACAACACCAGAGTCAAGTATTGGACAATACTACACATATATACTTGTTACTACACTATCACAACACCAGAGTCAAGTACTGGACAATACTACACATATATACTTGTTACTACACTATCACAACACCAGAGTCAAGTACTGGACAATACTACACATATATACTTGTTACTACACTATCACAACACCAGAGTCAAGTACTGGACAATACTACACATATATACTTGTTACTACACTATCACAACACCAGAGTCAAGTACTGGACAATACTACACATATATACTTGTTACTACACTATCACAACACCAGAGTCAAGTACTGGACAATACTACACATATATACTTGTTACTACACTATCACAACACCAGAGTCAAGTACTGGACAATACTACACATATATACTTGTTACTGCACTATCACAACACCAGAGTCAAGTACTGGACAATACTACACATATATATACTTGTTACTGCACTATGTACTATCACTTTACAATTACCAGAGTCAGTACTGGCACAACAACACACTTTTGACTACACAAACCTATTAATGACGCCTCATAGCTTTGTAACTAAATATCAGTCAAGAGGTCGTACGTGTTTGTGAGTCGACAGTTTGTTGTCATCATGCAATCGTAGTGTGTAGTAGAATGTGTGGTTAAAAAGCAGATTGTGTGCAGACAGGATATTGTGTGTCTGCAGACACACTCTGTAGTTCCTGCATGTGTGTCCTTGCTATCAGCGCCCGCATCAGAGGTTCCATCTCGATCTGTGTAGCACCAATTTAGATTTAATCAATCTCTGCCATGTGACTGCCAGGATGGAAAATTAATTTGCAGAGTAATTAGAAAACAACAGTTTCAGTCTCAGTTATAGGACGGAATAGCAACGAGAAGACTTTCATCTTCTGGACGTTTGTTGCTTGTATTTCACTGAAAACATTGAGATTCATGGACTCATATATCAGTGACTCATGCTTCAGGATTTCTACGATGTTAATAAAGTATTTTCTAAATGTTTCCTGCTGATCATCAAGATAACAAATCATTGTAACATATATGTTCTCTTGAAAATGAATAATATGATTTCAACGCATTGCTCATTTAATTGATGTGTATCTAATAGTTTTTATCTTTAATGTCAGTCTTGAGCTTGAATATATACATTAAGTCACTTCATCTTCTGCATTACTGTGGTTTTCACAAATCATATTTAATAAAACTGACATTTAGGGATGTTATAGTTTGAGCTAAGAACGATAAAGAAGGACGAGAAGGTGAAAGGATGGATCTTGAAAGGTTAACGTGGAGAAGCTTGACATTATTTTAAATTGGCAGCGTGAGCTTGAAAGTAGGATTGAGAAGGTTTTTGATCTATGTGTGAAGAAAACACGGCTGTGTTGAGGTTAAAACACAGTGAGATGTTTGCAGTCAAGCCTCGAGGCTACATGTCGTCTTCCTTACGATGTTCTCCTGCACCTGCACAGCTTTACTCCGGGTACTCCAGTTACTCTCCACAGTCCAAGACGACTGATCGAGAGTCTCAACTGTCCAGGTGTGTGTGTGCATGATGGTTGTGTGTCTCTGTGTGACGATAAGAAGATGAAAGAATGAATGAGTTCAGTTCATTCTTTGGAAATAAACAAGTGTCTTGTTAAGTGTTCGACTGTCGTCCTGAAAGAAGAGATCCAACAAAAGCACGAGTGGTTTCTTTGTTCTGCTCTTGATTTGTTTTTGCTGATTCATGTTGGGACACAAAACAGCGCCTCCAGCAGTCGGACTTGAAGAAGACGGTGTACGTGGAGCACGAGGGTAAATTGAGCGATGAGCTTGTCAGGCTCCGGGATTCCCAAGCTGAGGTAGAGATCTGTAAGCTATCGCGGTCGGACACTTTTATCTGATTGAGGAAATGTCAGAATTGAATCAGTCGGCTGCCTGACTGCAAATTGGTAACGGAGTGAACACTGAGGCTGGAGTCGCTCTTCCCGGAGAAGAATAAAGTGGAGAAAAAAGAAGATACAAAAAGACCTCGAGAGTCAAGTATGAAGACGATACAATAGAAGAAAAGATTAGGAGAATACATTTGATGGATGGAAACACAATCGATGGTCGTACGTTCGTCACAATGAGACTCTCAAGATGTTTGTATCGGATCCGTGAGGAGGAGCGACGCTTCAGAGCCACTGAAGAAAGTCACAGTCGACTCAAACAAGTGACATCACCAGGTCTCAGGCAGGTTCTCCTGACCCTGACCCTGACCCAGGTCCTCAGCAGGTTCTCCTGACCCTGACCCTGAACCAGGTCCTCAGCAGGTTCTCCTGACCCTGACCCTGACCCAGGTCCTCAGCAGGTTCTCCTGACCCTGACCCTGAACCAGGTCCTCAGCAGGTTCTCCTGACCCTGAACCTGAACCAGGTCCTCAACAGGTTCTCCTGACCCTGAACCTGAACCAGGTCCTCAGCAGGTTCTCCTGACCCTGACCCTGACCCTGACCCAGGTCCTCGCCAGGTTCTCCTGACCCTGACCCTGACCTAGGTCCTCGGCAGGTTCTCCTGACCCTAAACCTGACTCCTAACCCTAACCTAACCTGATGTGACGGGAGGAAGAACGAAGAGAGGATTCCAGTGTTGGTGACGTCATGTTCATGTTTCACTTAAAAACCTTCTGTCGTCTAAAATATTGTTCATTAGTTTGTTTCAATTCACCCGAAGGTTCTTGACGTGATGAACGATCTCTTCACTACGACGTGATCCAGAATGAAACAGAACCTGATCCTGTTTTAGACCCAACTGTGAAATATATTTTGAACACGTTCTAAAGAAACATCAAGAGCAGGTTCAAGCAGCACTTCTATGACACCAGGAAACACTTGTTATGTTATGAAGAAATATTTGGACGATATTTCTTTTCTTAATCGTCATCATTTGTTGATTTTATTGCCAAACAAACTTGTTTTCATTGAGGGATCATCGGATCTCGGGTCAGTCCTCTCGTGTGTCTCCTCACAGCTCGGCTTCTTCTCACCAGCATTAATCTTGTACTTGTGAAGCGTCGCTCAGTAATTATTGCATACTTCCTTATCCATGGATATAATTACAAGGACTTCCTACAACATGCTCCACTCCTGCTGGAGAGGATGATTGGCAGCTCATTCATTCTGATCATGGTGAACACAGACTCTCAGCAGGAGTTTCTTTCACCGTCTCTCGCACAAGATACAAACAAACCGGCTGCTGAGATGCTTTCATCGCTTCCTTACATCATGGATTTTTAGGAAGCACGAAGTGAATCGCATTTTGTAGGTTGACGGAATCTTTCCCTGGAATTCATCTCCAGTCTTTCAGAGACGCATCCGTGTTTTATGAAGCTGGAGCCGAGCAGGATGTGTGAGACTTAATGGCACTCTGGGTTTTTACGACGGCGTTTACAGCGCAGGCTATAGTTTCCTGGAGGAAAGTTAACTCTATATAAGTTACTCAGACACTTGGCCTCATGTTTGATATTAAATATTTCAAGAGTGTGAATGAAAATCATCAACTTGAGGCCAGTCGCTCTGGCGTCGCCATCTTTGTTTGTGAGAGCATCAGGCGAGCGGCTCGTGGATGTTTGTGAGATAAATACAGTGTTGGTGAATCAAGTGTTTCATGTCATAGATCTATTCTGTTCATCTTTATTTCAATCTTTCTTCTATTTTTACCAGAAACCACACACGTGCCTGACATGTGTTTGACATCTTTAAAATCATTTTCTTTTCAAGCTTCATGAAACAGTCGTCGGCTGTCACTCTCTAACATGATCTGTAACATATCATCATCGTCGCATGAATATGTATTGATTTAAGCTTTTATTGATGCGATCAAAGCAATACTGGAAAAACTTTATCAACAACTTGAAGAGGTTTTGTTTCTTTTTAACCGTCAGGTGTTTCCGCGCTGACATGACTGGACTTGTGACGATTACGTTATAAAAGATCAAATGACAATTTAAAGTATCGCTCAGTAAAGTCGACTCCCTGTCGTCGCTCAGTTAGAGCGAGTGGGTCTTTCTTTAGAAGCAGCGTATCAGTACCTGAAAGCCAGTCTGCGATCTTTGAAGCATCGATCCCGGGGGTCTGCGGAGTCGCCTGCTACGAGCGCAGGAAAGAAAAGGAGAAAAACAGATCATTAGTAATTTTAATTAGGTGATCTGTCAAGCTGCGATTGCCAGATGTAAGCGTATGCATTTAGGTCGATGGCAATCCCTTCACACAATCTCCTCTTGTCACCTTGGGCCTCTGGAGCGGAGGCTGGCTCTCGCTCAGATACAGGACCCAGCAGGGGAGCTGGAAAGTGTGTCATTGCGCTTCACTTTGGAAACTTGATCCTCAAGATTTACAGGCAGCTGCAGTCGAACATGAAGTTGATATTTGCTCGACGTCGAGGTTTTGTGACATTTTGATTGATTATCATGGGATTATTTAAAGACGGCAGAATGAGAAAGTCTTATTGTATTTGAACACATCACTGGATAATGAACAAACTAAAGATAGTTTAAATTAAAACTGTGATACATATTAAAGATATTTTGAGCAAATACTTTGTTATTAGGTTCAAGTCCGCATTAAAAGTATTATGGGATTGTTTGGAAAATGTTTATTTGCATAACCAACACTGAAAGTAGTTTCATGCTCCAGAGACAAATCTTATTTTTGCTTCAGCATTAAACATCATTACATATTTATGAGTCGGCGCCAGATGACGGAGGGAGGGAGTGAAAGGAAGACGACGACCAGCCCCGGATCTTGTCTGGTGTCTCCCTCTGTGAGAGATCATGTTGCCACGTTTCATCAGGGCTCGGCTCCACAGAAGAACTCATTATACAAGTGCTGCAGATGCACTTTAGATCTAACAAGACGTAATTAAATTGACGTATCAGAAGAGCACAACATGTTATCAGCTTGTAACCCTAAACTCATCCACATCCAGGAATGAAGGAGTCGTGTAAGACTCTTCATCTCGGAGCTACAGCTGGACATTAGCCTCATTCAAAGCATCTTATATTGATGTCGACCCCGTGAACCTGACATGTGTCATCCCTTCATCCTCAAACCCACGAGTCTTTTGAGAGTCGACTGGACAAAGATTCCTTGACGGCTTCTTTAATCTGCCAGACTTTGAGCAAACCTTCTGCGACTCCTTATCTGAAGGAACTTTGAGGAAGATCTGTCCGGCTCAGATCATCTCTCGCCGCCTCGACCGCGTCTCACATGTGTCAGCTTTAGAAAGAGAAGTTGAAGACGAGTCGTTACAGGGTTTTATCTGACGTGAGTCACCAGCGTGAAGGATTAACTTTTATCTTCTTTCATTAAACATCATTAAACATCATTTATCATCCATAATATGTTGAGTTATTAGCTATTGATTCGTTACAAACGTGTTTAACAAACTAATGGTAGATCTTTGGGTCACGAGGTGCTAAGATAACACTTCGCTGCAACACAATATATGTGCGAATATTGTTGTGGCGTGAAGCGTTATTGGTCCAAGATCACTGACATCATCCTAGACTTCTGCAGCTACTGGAGAAGCAAACACACACTGAGAGATTGGGGAAAAAATCTTATATAATGAGATTTGGAAACATCTTGTGGAATCGACTTGGCCGAGTGTCCAGAACGTCATACCAAGGAGGTCCGGAGGGCCGACCCCACTGTGTCCTGTATATGAATGATGTAAAACTATGATGATGATGCTGATGATCGTAAGGATTGCTTTGTGAATGACCTGCTGGGCTTCGACCCACAGTTTATCAAATCATCCCGTTGACCTGGTCTGGGTTCACTCATTTCCAGTCGACAACCTCTTGGTTCCTTCTTCTATAATATTAACGTGGACTTCTTTTCTCTCCTGCAGATCCCATTGAAGGGTTCCACTGCCAGGATGAGTGTCGTATTCTGGGCCACTCGGACCGCTGTTGGATGCCGCGGGTTCCGGCACGAGCCAAATCACCGGAGCACGGCCGCAACGTCATCGCCCTGTCCATCGAAGCCACCACGGTCGAGGTGCCGCACTACGAGGACGGCACCGCCAAGAGGACTTTTGCCACCTTCGGCAAGGACGGGTCCGAGGACGTTGAACGAGGAGAGTTTAAACTCAAGCGGACTCAGGAGTCTCAGGTGTGCAGCCCGAAGGCCAACGGAGGCGCCGTCCGTGAAGCTGGCAACGGTCGCGAGGCCTCCAGCCCCATCACCTCCCCGGTGCACCTGAAGAGCCCGCTGTCCAAGCCCTCGTCCGCCTACAACACCCTGAAATGCCGCGACGCCGAGCGGATCGCCAACCACAGCCTCCTGCGGCAGCCGGAGGGTAAAGACAGTGAGCCGTCCGTCAGGGAGATCAACACTCTGCTGCACGACGGCCGCGACAAAGAGTCTCCGAGCACCAAGCGCTTGAAAGACATCGTGCTTTAGCTTCTCTATGAGAAGACGTGCTCACACGAGTGTCCGCTCACGCAAACCCTCCTGCAATAGAACAGTGCTGCTGTGGAATAGAGACACGATCACACGTCAACAATCAGCTCGGACCCGGAACTTTGTTGTGCTGCAGCCCAGCGTGTGCTCATGCCAAGGTAGTGGACGTGGCTTTGTTGTAGTCGCAGTCGCTTTTTCTGTTTGTTCTCATTTGTATCGGTCTGCAGTGGACGGGCAGGTCGGTCACTGCCGACTGGACTCGGGCCAGAGAGGCCGTCCGGCTCCTCGTGCCAGAGCAGGACGGGTCCGGACACGCCGGGTCCCACAGTCGGTTATGCCTTCGAAACGACTTTTGTATCACAAATTGCTATTTGCCTTCTTTGGTTTTGCAGATTGTTCAAGCTGCCAAACTCGCTTTGTTCCTTTGTATAGTGAGCTCTGTCCGAGTAATAAATAGTCATCGATAGTCATCTGTTCATCTTAAGACTCTTCTTAGTTTCTCTTCCACATGTTTCTGTGCAATGGTGAGGAGACCTGAGGGAACGCTCGTCCCTCTCGCAGTATTTATACTTCATCACAAATGGAGACGAATGAACTCTTCTTATCCACGAGTCGCTTTGAAAACTGGCAGCAGGACGAATTCTTGTGTTGAAATTGAGTTGTTTGAAAAAAAGACTGTGTCCTGAGCTCAAACTTGATTGTAGCGACTGGAGCACACAGTAGGACTTCAACGCTCTGGTCTTGTACTTTTTTGACTTTTGATTATGGGGCTAGGATAGAAGGGATCGTCACTCTTGTCTTGCTATGTGGAACTCTGTATAGGGTTTATCATTTTTAATAACCTGTTGTTATGTGACAATCCCTTTAATGTTTAGTTCGACAGAAAAAACAGACGTCGGTGTT
Organism: Callionymus lyra; assembly: GCA_016630915.1. Lineage (NCBI taxonomy): Eukaryota > Metazoa > Chordata > Actinopteri > Syngnathiformes > Callionymidae > Callionymus > Callionymus lyra. The sequence continues at coordinate 25,883,651 of JACEEU010000687.1, forward strand.
CAACTGAAGCTTCAGCAGCGTTTGTTACACAAACACAAAGAAAAAAAACAACAAAAAAAACATGCCAAAATATATTTTATAAATAATTTAAAAATGTATAATGAGAATATTTAATGATGTGTGGTTATTTTATGAGTAAGTTATACTTGAGATTAACTTGCTTTTATTCATTTGTCTTTTGCTTTTATATTGAACATGATTTGATTCTTTTTTTGATCTTTTTGGAAATGAACTTATTTTTGTTTACCGTGTGACCCCTGGCAACTGTTGACTTGCAGTCTACCTTGTTGTAAAGAGTTTTTATTGGTCAGTTCTTGTGCCATCGATTTCTGTGTGGACTACTAGAAAATGTACAAAAGAAAAATCCAAAACAAAAAAATATATAATAAAACAAAACCGAACAAAAAAAATTTACACAACACAAAAAAGCGATTTCAGCACCAACCGAAGTGTGTCAGTGAGATGGAGTGAGAAGAAAACCAAAAAGATGCAAACAGACCTTCATGGCTGAAGGGTGTGGAGAAGGTTAAAGGTCACAGATGAACCGCGTCCATGTTATCAAGTCCAGGCTCTGGTGAGGGACCATCAACGTAGCTTTGCACGAGTCACAGTCGTGTTAGTTTGTCTCGGCGACAGGTTCAAGTCACTGGAACAATCAGGGCTCCTCGCGTCACCACTTGAAGGTTGAATGAACGCCTGGAAGAACATCTCGTACGTCAGCAATATGGTTTTGATGCTACACAGTGAAACGTGAGAAGCTTGAATGGGAAACACGTGAACTAGATCTTGTAGCTGAATGTTTTGCTGGCCTCACACTTGGCTTCTGGCAACGTGAAAATTGGAATAATCACTGAATGTATACAGCAGCTTATAATTAAACTATTAAATGTGATCATCGTCGTCTCGTCTTCTTTGTTCTCGACCATCATTCAAAGACTGAAGCTCTGAACACTCGTGTCGTCATCACACGTCGCTGAGATTCTGATCCGAGTGTTGCAGGTCGTACTCTGTAAAAATATCTGCTCACATCAGAGCCTGGAGGCAGAAGATAAACCTGCCACGGTTGTCTCTCAAAATAAAATGAATTTCACAGTAAAAAAATATATTTCCTCATGAATCTAGACGCTATATTTCAATGTTATAATTCCTTTTAAAGTCCTGATGCTATGATGGGGTTTAAAGTGAGGATTAGAAGGAAATGTGTTCATCACTTGTTAACGCTGGATTAGATTTGATCAGAAACGTTGAAACATTTTGCATTCAAAAGCCTTTCTTCAGACTCTCCCCCTCAAGCCCCGCCTCCACAGCTGCTCCCTCACTTCGGGACAAACGACAGGTTTGTCATTTGATTCATGTTTACTTTCTGAGCCTCTTGCACCAACTTGAAGCTACACAATCTCATCACAACTACACACACAAGAGACTCAACATCTGTGTTAGTTTTGTTGCAAGTCATAGTTTAATTGACGGGAAGTGGATTTTAGACGAAAGAGCGAAGTAAACTCCAGGAAAACATCTAAATACAGTTCGTAGAAATGTAAATCATTATTTTCTTTACAAGTATTTCATTTAGAAACTACAGATAGCAGTGAGATAGTTTTCCACAGAAGCTTTTCTCTGAAGGTTTCCTGACAGTTAAAAGAGTTTTTTTCTGTTTATCTTCACAAAGGTTAACAGATTTAAAGAAGTGCGAAAGCTGCTTAACAATAAAACGTCTAAGAAACAAGACGATTATATTCTCAGCGTGAAAACGTTTCTTTTGTTCTTCATCTGCGGTTAGATCTTCTCATGGTATCTCTGAGAGTGAAGAAGAAAATGTCAAGAGCAAAACTTTATGAGGTTTTAAATGAGCAGAACGTTCCACGACATGAGACTGACTTCCTTATGTTGGTCAGTATCGTCCCTCGAGGTCAACTCAAGGTCAAACCAAACCTTTAGAATTCATGTGACGTTCAAACCAGAGCAAGAATCTTCCAGATTGAAAACCACACCAGGAGTGACGACACCAGACTCACACTTTGTTCTCCTTCACTCTGAAAAGGAGACGAGGAAAGATGCAGGAGCGTCTCCTCGCAGATGTGAGTGTGAAGCGAGGAACAGTGTTTGATGAGACAAGGAGGTTGGCTTCATTTCTATAATTAATTTGCCATTCCCTCTGAACCCTCTGGTGGAGCCAACATGAAAGCTGGTCTGAAAGTGCTCTTACTAACATATCCATTAGCCTATGAGGAGGATCTTGTTTCTCCCTGCTTAGTTTTTCTCTCCTGGGCAATCCCCCTCTTCCTGGGCCTTCTGATGAATTACCCCGGCCCTGCACCACTGGACCCCAGGGCTCGTCGCTAAACACACACCCGTCTGGAATTGGAAGCGATGGATTTGTGCACCTTTTAAATAAACCCCTTTAATAATGTTTAGCTTGTTTTTGTGAGTAAATACGGCATCAACAGAACGATGTTCAGATTTAAATATAAACGTAAATATAAACTTGAAAGAATCTAAACTACATTTCTGAACCTTTAACGTCACCTGAGCTCATGGTTCTGTGTTTTCAACTCAGCTATTCTAGTCGCCGTGGGTTAAACTAACATGTTTAATTGTCTCGACTAATGGTGTTAATTTGACTCGACTTGCTTCATCAGAATGAAAAAAAAGAAGGAAATGAAGGCAGTGAAGCTCTGAGCGGCAGCAAAACAATACCTGCTGTTAAGACACGTCTGTAGTTGTGTTTCATAAATAGACTCATTATTTACTCGGGCTTCTGGGAGAACAATGTTTATGAAGGTTTATTTTCAGGCACCGCGAGAGCGACCACATGTCACATGCAACCCAGTCTGAGCCTCAAACTCATATGAGTTGGTTGACTGGACTGAAGAGAAACTTCACCATGACTTCTGGAGCTTCTACATCACACGAGTCTGAGACTGGTGACCTTGAACGACGTGACCTGGTGATGAAGGTCGTAAGGTGAGACTTCAAATGTGACCTCCAACATTTGTCCAGTGCACTGACCAAACATTTTCATGTCGACTAAAACAATCAAGATATTTATAAAACTTTAAATCAACTTTAGTAACTAAAAATATTTATTGAATCAACGCCAACAATGTAGAACCATCGAGATTAAAATGTTGTTGAGTTAAAACAAAGAAAAACCTAAACTCAATGTGTTTGGAACTTTCTTTTATACTTTTAACGTTTAAATGATGATTGGTTGATTAAACCACGCCCCTTCAGTCGAGGCGTATATATGCTCACCTGTCAGTCAAGTCAGCCACGCCCCTTTTATGTCAATGATTGCAGGAAAACACTTGATTTAAAACGTGTTTTTTAAAAAAACAATTCGTCCTTGTCCGTGTTGATGTTGAAACTTGAGTTTTACAACCAAACATCCGTTTAAAATGATGAACGTATAAAACGTGTGACGACGACTCACCAGGAATAAAACCTTCGACGTCTGTGTTCGTCAGATCCGCTCGATCACGAGAGAAACATGTGGTTCACGTTCTTCTGTTGAAGTTACTGATGAGACTCTCGTGAGAAGTTGTTCCAGAAGGTCAGAGAACAAGACTATGAGATACAAACCTACAATGGAAGAGATTGACATCAATGGTTAGTGAGCATCTATGAACGTTTCTGCCTCAAAGGACTTTCTGAAGGACAACGACCAGACTCTCAACATTCTTTCGACACAAAAGATTCCATCCACTCGTGTTCCTCCATCAGAGCCACTGATCTCTGCCTCGTGACCTCATTCTATCACAAGAGTTTCTCTCTCAGGCCTCGATGTGTTGAAACACTTGTGAGCTTCAACGTTCACGTGTCACACGAGATGATTTTACGTTTAAACTTAATGGAGTCAAACATCTTCTGCTCTGAGGTCACTGCAGGCTGTGGTCATCTGTGAGAGACCAGGAGCAGAGCAGCTGCTGACACAGGACACTGGAGAGACTTTGACTCTCAGCTGGTCTGGGAACATCTCCGGGTCCCTGGAGAGAGTTGCTGCCCCCACGACCCGACTCTGGATATTTGATCATTTTTCAAGAATGTTTTGATTGAAAGTTTATAGTCAGTAAGTTTACAAATCATTTCTTTTCATGAAGATAGTTTATCTTCCAAGGGACACACTTGACACTTGTGTGTTACTTTTCTTCCTCTTGTGTTGTTTTCTGCTGCAAACATCTATTGTTGTTTCTATTTTCAGTTTTCAGCAACGATGGTTCCAAGGACTGGTTCCTAGTGATTGGAACAGTCGTGGATATATTGAGACTCGTAGAAAAACAGGACAATCAGTTCAATCAATTTGCAATAATTAGGAAACAAAACAAATACATTCAACTTTGTTATGATAAGACACTTAAAATAATTGAATTTCAATACGGTTGGATATCATCAGTGAAACCTCCTGCATTAAGAGAAACATCTGATGAATCATTTGAGGTTTAACTTGAACCAGAGTCGTCGTCATTATACTGTGATGTAAATACATGTAAGTGATTCAAAAACACACTCAAGCTTCTCACAGACAAACTTCCAAACTTTAGATTCCAATCAACGCAGCAAACAAACACCTTTGCACATTAGAAAGTCACCTTTGCAGCAGCAGGTTTATGTCACACCTGTGATGTCTCACCTGGTGAAAGCTAACATGGCGTTGATGAGCTTTGGCTAATAAGATGCTACTAATTGGAATTCACAGAGACAGCTATGTATCTATATATATATATATGTATACTGTGTATATATATATTGATATATATATATGTTTACTGTATATGTATATGTTTACTGTATACATATATATATATATATATATATACTGTGTATATATGGTTATTGTATATAGATATGTTTACTGTAAGCTAAACATGACATACTTACAAAGAATCTTCGTTTCTTATAAAGAAAATGTATGATATATATATATATATATATATATATATAGAATCTTCACACCATTATATATATATATATATATATATATATATATATAATGGTGTGAAGATTCTGTCACTAAATAATGTCCCAGACAGTCTAAAAATTGACTCACACTCCAGTAGATGAATCTAGACTCTAGAAATGAAAGGTTTCAAAAGAAAGATCGACTCAACTGAGTCACTCGAGTGGTTGAAAGGAATCATGAAGTATCATTTGTAACATATGAGAAAATCATGAAGTTTTGTAACTGATGAGAAATATGAAGTATCATTTGTAACATGAAGAAGAATCATGAAGTTCAGTATAGAAGAACATGAAGTTCATTTGTAACATGATGAGAAGAACAAAGTATTTTGTAACATGATGAGAACAATTATTTGTAACATGATGAGAAGAATCATGAAGTATCAGACTGAGAAGTCATAAGTATCAGTAACATGATAGAAGAAAAAGTTCATTGACAGAAGAAGAATCATGAAGTTCATTTGTAACATGATGAGAGGAATCATGAAGTATCATTTGTACATGATGAGAAGAATCATGAAGTATCATTTGTAACATATGAGAAGAATCATGAATTCATTTTAACTTGATGAGAAGAAAAAAGTATCATTTGAACATGATGAGAAGAATCATAAGTTCATTTGTAACATGTGAGAAGAACATGAAGTATCATTTGTAACATGATGAGAAATAAGTTCATTTGTAACAGTGAGAAGATCATAAGTTCATTTGTAACATATGAGAAGAATCATGAAGTTCATTTGTAACATGATGAGAAGAATCATGAAGTTCATTTGTAACATGATGAGAAGATGAAGTTCATTTTAACATGATGAGAGGAATCATGAAGTATCATTTGTAACATGATGAGAGGAATCATGAAGTTCATTTGTAACATGATGAGAGGAATCATGAAGTATCATTTGCAGATGAGAAGAACATGAATATCATTGTAACATGATGAGAAGAATCATGAAGTTCATTTGTAACATGATGAGAAGAATCATGAAGTATCAATTGTAACATATGAGAAGAATCATGAAGTATCATTTGTAACATGATGAGAAGAATCATGAAGTATCATTTGTAACATGATGAGAAGAATCATAAGTTCATTTGTAACATGATGAGAAGAAATGAGAAGTAAAGTATCATTTGTAACATGATGAGAAGATCATGAAGTATCATTTGTAACATGATGAGAAGAACTGAAGTTCATTTGTAACATGATGAGAAGAATCATGAAGTATCATTTGTAACATGATGAGAAGAATCATGAAGTATCATTTGTAACATGATGAGAGGAATCATGAAGTATCATTTGTAACATGATGAGAAGAATCATGAAGTATCATTTGTAACATGATGAGAAGAATCATGAAGTATCATTTGTAACTTGATGAGAAGAAACATGAAGTATCATTTGTAACATGATGAGAAGAATCATGAAGTATCATTTGTAACATGATGAGAGACATGAAGTTCATTTGTAACATGATGAGAAGAATCATAAGTATCAAACATGTAGAAGAGTTCATTTGTAATATAGAAGAATCATGAAGTATCATTGTAACATGATGAGAAGAATCATGAAGTATCATTTGTAACATGATGAGAGATGAAGTATTTGTAACATGATGAGAGGAATCATGAATATATTTGTAACATGATGAGAGGAATATGAAGTATCATTTGTAACATGATGAGAGGAATCATGAAGTTCATTGTAACATGATGAGAAGAATCTGAAGTTCATTTGTAACATGATGAGAAGAAGAAGTATCATTTGTAACTTGAAGAATCATGAAGTTCATTTTAACATATGAGAAGAAATGAAGTATCAATTGTAACATGTGAGAAGAATCATGAAGTATCATTTGTAACATGATGAGAAGAATCATGAAGTTCATTTGTAACAGAGAAGATCATGAAGTATATTTGTAACATGATGAGAAGAATCATGAAGTTCATTTGTAACATGATGAGAAGAATCAAAGTATCATTTGTAACATGATGAGAGGAATCATGAAGTATCATTTGTAACATGATGAGAAGAATCATGAAGTATCATTTGTAACATGATGAGAAGAATCATGAAGTTCATTTGTAACAATGAGAAGAATCATGAAGTATCATTTGTAACATGATGAGAAGATCATGAAGTATCATTTGTAACATGATGAGAAGAATCATGAAGTATCATTTGTAAATATGAGAAGAATCATGAAGTATCATTTGTAACATGATGAAGACATAAGTATTGTAACATGATGAGAAGAATCATGAAGTATCATTTGTAACATGAGAGAGGAATCATGAAGTATATTTGTAACATGATGAGAAGAATCATGAAGTATCATTTGTAACATGATGAGAGGAATCATGAAGTTCATTGTAACTATGAGAGGAATCATGAAGTATCATTTGTAACATTCATGAAGTATCATTTGTAACATGATGAGAAGAATCATGAAGTATCATTTGTAACATGATGAGAGGAATCATGAAGTATCATTTGTAACATGATGAGAAGAATCATGAAGTATCATTTGTAACATGATGAGAAGAATCATGAAGTATCATTTGTAACATGATGAGAAGAATCATGAAGTATCATTTGTAACATGATGAGAAGAATCATGAAGTATCATTTGTAACATGATGAGAAGAATCATGAAGTATCATTTGTAACATGATGAGAAGAAACATGAAGTATCATTTGTAACTTGATACTTTTGTCGCAGCTTCATACTGAAGTGAAGATGGTCAGTAAACCAAGCATGTCTCTCAGCTCCAGCTCATATCTCACTCCAGACTTCCTTCTGTGGACGACAGACAAGAACTTTGATCGCTGATGAACTGAGGCTCGAACAATGGTCCTCATTCACCGACAGCACGATGAATGGACGGCGGCGACCGCAGAATTCCTCGCAGCAATCTTTAATTGGAAGAGATGCCGGACAGATCGTATCATGACCATTAGCGATGCCCTGATAGGACGACCTGGGAGCTGCTCCACAAAAGCCTCTCTTTGTCCGGAAAGGCTCCGCCGAGCCCCGGGACCCTCGGTCTGTCGTCTCCAGGAGCAATCTCAGCCTGACCTCGGCCACCTCGCTCAGCTCTTAATGCCCAGGATGCAGGCTCGGGGACTGTTCACCAGGCCCCGCTTGACCTCGCGCTCTCTGGAGGATCAAAGAGCTGATAGCAGGGACCAGAAATTAAACACTGTGGCCTTTTCAAGCCTCCATTATCGTCAGCCCAGGCACCGCCATGAATCTCAACAGACCTCAGCACAGGCATGCATTATTGCCACCTGACCTACGCTCGCTGCTTACAAAACATTGTTTCAAAGTGACGCGAGTACGATTCCTGACTTCACTTGGTAACAAAACACACCATGTTGCTTCTGACGTGGAGCATCTGTTCATGTTGGATCCTCGAGTCACATTAAAGCTTCTTTGAGTCACACTTGTGTTTGTGTAATGGCTCAGTGTGTTTCTGCACATCTTTGCTCCAGAGATGAGATCTTTCCACATGTTTTGTCAACAGCCTCAAAGTCCACAACATTTACACTTCAGGACAAGTTAGTTTCCTCAGTGTGTTGTTGCTTCAGGCTCATCCCCATCAGGGGTTGCCAGCACGACTCTGCCTCCACCACAGTATCTTTACCTCCTCTATAGTCGCTCCTATCTTCTCCAGATCAATGGTCTTCATCTCCTGTTACTTGCACTCGTCTGTCCTCAGTCTCTCGCTTCCTGCCTTTCATCTCCAACCCTTCCTCTGAACATACAGTTCTGTTCTCGTCCTTTACTTCACTGAACGTTCAATGATCGTAGAACTTATCAAGTTTTCTTCTTCACCAAGTCAGAGTCACATGGAAACATGTTCTGTGTCAGAGGTCGTCGTTAACTTTCAAGTCACTGAACTTTACTTTTCAAAACTGGTCCCAGAGCAGATCGAAGGAACCTTTTTTCATCTTCGTCCGTTCGGCCTCAACTGTTCCAAACATTCGACGTCTCTTCTGACAAACACTAATGGTGTGTTTGGAAGCGTCCAGGAAACAGACGAATCACCAATCACAAACAGTTGGTAAATATTTGGAGAAATCCTGCGACTTTGTCCAGAAATAATTCAACAGTAGAGAATGTGGACTTCATTTTCTTCCCATGGTGCACCAGGACTCTCTGGACAACATTCGAGAGAAACAGGAAATAATCGGTGGAACTTTTAACAGGTCCTGCTGATAATGGTGCAGCAACTGCTGGTTATTACTTCCAGAGTTATTTATCCATTTATCATGGTCCACTCGTGCCGTTAACAAGGTCGTGGAGGTCACCCGGGTTCATGCCGGGACACTGATTGGGTTGTCAGTCAATGTTGAGGCTCCGACAACCAGACTCGCTCGGTTCTGAGCCTCCAATTAGCCTCAGCAGAACTTTGGGAGCTCGAGGAAAGTTCCAGAAGCTAAACCCACGCGAGCCTGGAGAGAAGAAACAAGCTCCACACAACTCATCAAAGACGCTGCGTTTCTTCAACGCATCTGCTGTTGCTCATGTATATGTAACTTGTTTATTTCATATTGTTAACGCTGCCCCTCGTGGAGACGCCGCAGACGCCTGTTCCTCTTCTTCACCTTCGTCTTGTTAAAGGCCAAACAACAGAAATAATCTTTTGTAAGTTTGTCATCGACACGTATTGATGCTGCTGAGATGTTACTTCATGTTGTTACACAGAAAATTACGTCAATAAATATAAAGTTTATCTCTGTGTGACGATACCATGTATCGCGATATTGTAGGAACAACAGTATATTGTTTATTTTGAAGAAACAACACCTTTTCTGTCTTTTACAACAAAGAAATCTTTACTCTTTAATCTTTAGAAATACTTTCTCTAATCAAACCTGAAAGTGCTTCTCAAAATATGAACAAACTTATATTAACAATGAAGTGTTATTTTAAATAGTTGTTTGCTTTTATGTAAAGCACTTTGTAACCACGTTTAAAAAGTAAATGATTATAAAATGATTATTATTATTATTAACCGCCTCAAACAACCTGGATCAGCTGTAATATCCAGTATCTGACAGTGTTTAATTTATTTCTTTAAAAGTTACTGGACGTAGTGAATCTTTTCTTTTTCACTCACTGCTGCCATTTCACTGGTTTTGTTGATACTTTGGTTGAGATGACAAATGTTGCCAACTAGTGGCCGGAGGTTTAATTGCAGCACACAAATGAATAAACGCTGTGAATAATTGAGCGTTAAACATGGAATGTTTGTCTTTTATACACACTATTGAAATATAAACCATAGAATAACTTTCATATCGATACCTTACATCACGAGGTGTCGTTATATGGACATAGACTCGTACTTTCATCTGAACGCTCACGAATAAGAGACGCATGTTTGTAGCGTTAGCGAGCGCTAACCATGCTAGTTATTCCAATAAGCAGTTTATCGCAGAAGATTAAGAACGTGTTGTGAGCGATGAATGCTTCTGCGTTATTAAACCTGCTGTAAAGCTGAAGGCGAAACAAAAGCACAGCGTCCTCACCTGTGACCTTGTTTATCAGATGAATGTATTTCTCCTCGTCTTCATTATTACTGCTCCAGGCCTGGTAATACATTATTGACGAGCGCACTATTGTATTTCACGCGCATTTATCCACTTATGGACCAACACTGGTCTGTGGCTCATTAAAACAGGAAGAAGACGTCGGCGGGAAAACCACCTTTTTTTCCTCGTGAAGAAAAACTGAAGTGATTGAACCGGAGGATGAAGATAAAAGAGAAAAAACCTCTTTAACAAAACCTTGTTTTGCTCGACACGTCATGTACTTGAATCCCTGTGATGTGTCAGAGTCACAGACGCTTGTGTTGCTGCAGACAACAAAAATGGACGACATCTGACCCGACGAGAGACTCATCAATTAGTCAGTGCTGTTAGTTAGTTGAACTACACCAGGTCACTTTGTTCACTGTGAACAATACGTTGATATCTGAGGCTCTGGAAACAAGACACTGTTCCAACGTAATCCAGGCCTGAAGGCAAACATGCAGAATCTCAGATTTTTATTTGATTAAAAGGATTTTATATACTTTTTCTATTAGTAATAATTGAAATTGATCTGTATGTTGTTGTCTTTGAGCAAACAAGGTCAAACAGAGGTGAACTTATTTAATTTCAAACAAAGATACGATCTGTGGCTGCAGGGAATGTCGGGGTCACTAAATCTTTCCAGCCTTCAAAGGAGAGCAAAAGTAAATAGAACTGGTTCACATTGACAGTGTTTTAAAGGAGGTGAAGAAGCGAGTGAACGGTTTCTCTGCAGGAAGATGAAGTAAAAATTTTAAAGTGAAACGTGAGTCTGTGTTGAAGAGGAAACGGCTTCGACTTCAGGTGTTCGTCTCACAACATCACAGACTTTAATCGCGGAGAGAAGAATGTGAAACTTGAACGTAAATGTTTCCGTCTTTGAGGTTTTGTCATCGGCTGCTCGTGTGACGGTTAATGTGTCGCATCCTAGTGTCGCTTCTGCAGCAACAACTCAAACACTTGCACCAAACTAACGATAAATGGAACCAAGTCGACCTTTTCTTATTTCGCTGCACAGAGGAGGTTGAATCTTTGAAGCTCATGTTTGGACTTCCTTGAGGAGGAGCAGGTTGTGTTGACGTGACATCACTTCAGTAAAACCATCTTCATGGAGGAGAAGATATCGCAGCAGATTCAGGAAAGTCTGCAGAAAAATCTCAGAGAAACTGTTTTGAACTCTGGTTTCTTTCTTATTCAAGCTTGAACTGGAGAATATTGTATCAAGTATTTATGAAGGTGCTATAAATTGACCGTGTGTGTGTGAATGTGTGTATGTGGGTTTCTGTCTGTGTGAATGTGTGTGTGTGTGTTTCTGTCTGTTTGAATGTGTGTGTAGGTGTGTGTCTGTGTTTGTGTGTAGGTCAGTGTCTTTGTGTGAGCATATTTTTATGTGTGCGTCTGCATGTTTTTGTGTGTGTGTTTGTACATGTGTCTGAGTGTGTGTCTGTCTGTGTGAATGTGTGTGTGAATGTGTGTCTGTGTGTTTCTGTCTGTGTGAATGTGTGTGTAGGTATGTGTCTGTGTGTTTCTGTCTGTTTAGGTGTCTGTCTGTGTGTGTAGGTCAGTTTCTTTGTGTGAGCATATTTTTATGTGTGCATCTGCATGTTTTTGTGTGTGTGTTTGCACATGTGTCTGAGTGTGTGTGTTTGCACATGTGTCTGAGTGTGTGTGTTTGCACATGTGTCTGAGTGTGTGTTTGCACATGTGTCTGAGTGTGTGTCCATCTGTGTGTGTGTGCACATGTGTCTGCGACACCTAGTGGACGATAATGAAGGTGTGTCGTGAAGCTTCACTAACACGTCACAGGTCAAATCACTTCTCAGCGGTTGTCATGGCGACACATCAGCTGATATGTTATATGTTCAACCTTGTAAGAATCTCATGAGATGTTCCTGAAGACTCTGAGTCACAATAAGATGTTGATGAATGTTGTTACTTTGAGATTCAAACCACGAAGGTGGACGAGTCGCACAAGAAGATCCAGTGAAGCTACACAAACGAGGTTGAAAGTTGTGGAGACGACACTTCTTCTGCTGCAGAGTCCGAGCAGACGTTCATTAAAAGTGCTTTTGGTCATGATTAATGATTCTTGCAATTTACCAGGAAACAAAAGGGCTCCAGTGTTTGGGGGGTGAGTGTGTGTGTGTGTGTGTGTGTGTGTGTGTGTGTGTGTGTGTGTGTGTGTGTGTGTGTGTGTGTGTGTGTGTGTGTGTGTGTGTGTGTGTGTGTGTGGAGGGTCTTCATCTCTGCTGCAGTGAGACCCTGGAACACAGAGCTCTGAAATATTCAAGACATTTAGGCCGTTCACCCTCCTCCGTCCTCTCTCTCCGTCCTCCTCCCTCGCTCCCTCCCTCCCTCCCTCCCTCCTCCTCCCTCCCTCCTCCTCTCCTCCTCCCTCCTCCTCTCTTTCAACTCTTTATTTCCAGGATATTTTCCACGAGCGATCATTCATCTCACTTTAATGATGTGATAATTACGAGATAATCGACGTAATCCTGCTGAAAAGCAAATGTGTCTAATGACTCTTGTTTGGAGAGTCAACGTCTGATGGAGGAACATAATGTTGAGAACAACATATGAAGGAGGAACATAATGTTGAGAACAACATATGAAGGAGGAACATAATGTTGGGAAAAAAAAATGGGGGGGGGAAAAAATTTTTGGGGGGGTATTTTTGGGGGGGGGGGGGTTTTTTTTTTTTTTTTTTTTTTTTTTTTTTTTTTTTTTTTTTTTTTTTTTTTTGGGGTTTTTTTTTTTTTTGGGTTTTTGTGGGGGGGGGGGGGGGGGGGGGGGGGGGGGGGGGGGGGGGGGGGGGGGGGGGGGGGGGGGGGGGGGGGGGGGGGGGGGGGGGGGAACAATATATGAAGGAGGAACATAATGTTGAGAACAACATATGAAGGAGGAACATAATGTTGAGAACAATATATGATGGAGGAACATAATGTTGAGAACAATATATGATGGAGGAACATAATGTTGAGAACAATATATGAAGGAGGAACATAATGTTGAGAACAATATATGAAGGGAGGTAATGTTGAGACAACAATTATGAAGGAGGAACATAATGTTGAGAACAATATATGATGGAGGAACATAATGTTGAGAACAATATATGAAGGAGGAACATAATGTTGAGAACAACATATGATGGAGGAACATAATGTTGAGAACAACATATGAAGGAGGAACATAATGTTGAGAACAATATATGAAGGAGGAACATAATGTTGAGAACAATATATGAAGGAGGAACATAATGTTGAGAACAATATATGATGGAGGAACATAATGTTGAGAACAACATATGATGGAGGAACATAATGTTGAGAACAATATATGAAGGAGGAACATAATGTTGAGAACAATATATGATGTTGAGCAACATATGATGGAGGAACATAATGTTGAGAACAACATATGATGGAGGAACATAATGTTGAGAACAATATATGAATGGAGGAACATAGTATGTTGGGAGAACACTCACATGTACACACACTTATAATATATGTGAACTATGTTGACGAACACACATTATAATATATTCAAACACTTTATCTGGAGTCCCACACTTATATGATGATACATAATATATATATATATAATATATATATATATATATATATTTATATATATATCTATATATATATATATATACAGTATATATATATATATATAAATATATCTTATACAGTCTCTATATATGTTTTTAACTGGATATAAAGCGTCGAAGAGAAACTAGAATGTTGTTCAGAAACACGTTTCAAGGCCAGATTCGCATCTAAAGTCTGGAAAGAAACGTTATTTTCAGATTTAACTTCAGCTCCTGATAATGTGGTTCTAACAGGTCATCCTGGTGAAGGAAAGTCCATTTTGTCCTTTTCTAATGACAAATACCAGCGACTGGAGTGAAGCGTCTCCGTCTCTCATTTCTTACAGCAACTTGGAAACGAGATCTGATATTAAAGCTCACGTCGTTTCGAAGTAATAACACACGAGCGTTGTGTGAACATGACACACAAATGATTATTAAAGTGAGATTCAATGTTGCACTTTCTTCTTCCACTAAAATATGTTTTATTTACAACTTCTTTTAAATGTCAAACCAGAAACATCTGAGATTAAGACGTAGAAATGAAGTTTCATCACATGGTCAAGAAACAGATGAACCGGAACTAAAACACACAACTATTTGTGTGAAGACTACAGAGTGTGTAACCATGTTCATCAAGATTTCACTCCATAAACTTCCATGAATGACAAAACAAATAGTTTCTGATGACATTAATAGTCAAAACAATGTTTCCATATTTTAATCATTTATGAAATTTTGTTGTTTTTTGAAACATTTTCATGAAATATTTCCAAGACTAGTTTGTCGAGAGGAAATAATCTTTAAAAATTATCAAAAAAATGAACATGTGCTCAAGACGTTTCATCAAGACTAGTGCGTGAGAGAAAGTGTGGCTGCAGACAGAGTTGTGTTCACATGTATTTCATCTTCTACTGAACCTCCAGCATCGTGCGACTGTATGGACACATGTCCACCAACACAAGGAGCTTCTGCTGATGACATCACTGCAGGCGTCTCTGAGCTTTTGTCCATCAATGATCCTGTAGAACGAGTGAAGAAGTGAACGACGCGTCAAACTTAAGAGTGACACCCTATTCCAAAGGAAGATTATTTTTTTGTTTTTTTTAAATCTTTTTTTTATTGAGTATGATGATGATGGTACTTTATTGCTTTCAAATGAAGATGTATTTTGACGTGCTGGTCAGTTCAGTAGCTGCTCTGCATCACAACACATTCACTGGTAAAATGAGCGACAAACATCGTTTTTATTGAAAAAGAAAGTTAGATTCCAGGAAGATCAGCTGAAGAATAAATAGTTCAAACATTGAACTTGACAAAAACCTTCATCAATAGCTGAAGATAAACAAGAGACAAAACTAGAATCTATGAGAAACTATGTTTTTCATTCTTTAAATATTTCCAGTCAATTCACATGTGATGGAATCAAAACAAACTCTCTCTCGTGATCATGTTCAAGATGTTTCCTCACATCTGGTGAGTCACCATCACTGAGAAGAAAACCTTTGCTTTGACCTGTCAATCATTGCCTCATAGACCTGTGGAGCCGAGACTTAATGATTTAAACAAAACCCTCCAGAGGTTTGATCTGGTATCGAGATGATCCAGGTCCCTCAACAACACCTTCAGTCTTGACAGGACTTCCTCGGTGAAGGTCAGTCAGTCAGTGTTTGTATCTGCATTTATCTGATCTGAAGCTGCTTTGAAAAGCTATGAAAAGATTGCAGTAACATTTGATAACAGATCATTCGTAGTTGATCAAAGCAAACACTCATAGTTTTCATGGCATGAACGACCTTCAAGACTTGGTTCTGACACCAGAGATGAAGCTTCATGAAACTGAGCTCAGTTACTGAGACTCTTCGTTTATGATCAGAGTTCAACAGAACAGTCGTTGAAATGAAAGAGTGGAAAGTAAAGGAAAGACTGTGTTGCTTCATGAATATTCCCATCATTCCAGAACCAACCGCCTCATCAGAGACCGACAGACCATCAAGAATGAACCTAAAAAGTAGGTCAACGGTCAAAGGGCACCTTATGGGCGTCAATGAGCTGCTTGACCGAGGTCTGCGCACTCAAAACAAACGACTCCATCTTTTCTTCAGGCTCGTTCGTAGAACTTTTGATCCCAGTTTCCCAGAACACACAGGTTTGAACATCTTTGACGGTCATAGAGCCGAGGACCTGATGTGAAGTAATCGTCGTGAAAGTATTTTCAAATTAAGCGTAAATAATGTGCTCCGGCTGCAGCTCCGGCGTCTCAGCAGCAGCTAATGAATGATTTACTGCGAAGAGACAGAAGCCTTTGGTCGTCTTCTCGGAAACAAAAGCACAATAGAGTCCTTTTCAAAGGAAGCTTTAATTCGGCTCCGTCGCTGCCAGAAAGAAAAACAATCTATTCATTTCATCAATGTCGGCCCAAATGTTGCAGGTTTGTCAGATGTTTGGCTCCAGCTGTGCTGCAGATGTGCTGGTGGTCACTCGGATGAGCGGCTGAAGGCCTCGCGTCGCTCTGTGTTTCTATCAATTAGGGCGACTTGTTGTGCTTCTCACATCCGAGGAGGCGGATAACTGGACCGTCGGGGGTCGCTCCCTATTAACCAGCGAGGCCCACATCATGATGGAGGAAGTTCAAGCCAGAGCCGTGTGTCACGATGGGCGGCGTGTCGTCGTCTCGCTCGCTGCACAATCGCCGCGACACTGAAATGTATCAGAGCCACGAGGATCAGATGTTCACCGACCATCAGGCTGCAAGTGGAAGAAACTGATTCTCAACCGCCTGCGTCAGACGGGATTAGAAGAGGTGAGCTCGACAAGACCCCGGATGGTTAATTGAAGTTTTATTAATGCCGGGGAAATTCAGCCGGAAAAAGAGCCGGGATGGCCGCGGGGCCTGGAAGAAGCTGCTAACATGCAGCGTTTTAAAAGCAATTACAGGTATTTCTCAGTGTCTTTATCCTGGCGTACTTTGCAAAGAAACCCATTTCATTTGACCTTGAACATCCCTGTGCGGTTGTCTGCTCTGTGGATACAGAGGAGCTCCCAAGTGAGAATTAAATGTATTCTATAATTAATAATTCAACGGCTCTTTGCTAACAGACAGCAGGAGGATGGTTGTGTAGTTGAGGTCAGTCTCTGCTGCACCTCAATGAAGTGTCGGTGGTTCATTAGACGAAGTGTTTTCACCCTCGTCGAGCCGTCGCTGGGGTTTGATTCTTCGTTAATGACAAACTTCATTTCTCTGGTTCGTTCCTATGAAAGTGTTTCTGTTCGTCAACTGTTGAGCAGAGATTGTGTTTGTCGTCTCCACACGTCATCAACAGAAGCAATTAGTTGAACTGGAAGAAACACAATATTTAATGAACCTTTTAGTAAATTACAGATGAAAACAATTGCAAATGAGTCAATAAGTCAATAGGTCAATAAGTCGGGGTCAGTCAGACACGAATAAACAGTTCAACAAATTAAACATGTTTTTTAATTTTCCTTTTTGTACAAAAATAAAATTCAACCATTAATGAGGACAAAATATGTTTATTTCATTACTCAGAGCATTCATGGAGTTTTTTCCATTTAAAATTGAGTTTTATCAAGACTTTCATTAGTTTATATAGTTTTAAGATGCGTTTGTGGAGTCAAACAAATACCTGTTGACATACAAAGTTAATATATATTTACATATAAAACATGTTATAAAGTGGTTATCATTCGATTCATGCAAATGTTTAAAACAATAAAGCAGATAAACATTCATGAATAATTCCAGGTCAAGTTGAAGTTTTCATTAATATTACACCAGCGTGACAATAAAAGTCCGTCCACAGGCTTCATGTGTGTAATAACAGTTACATCAAGAGTTCAGAGATGGATTTGTTATCAGAGTTAGAAGAGTCAGAGTTAGAAGAGTCAGAGTTAGAAGAGTCAGAGTTAGAAGAGTCAGAGTTAGAAGAGTCAGAGTTAGAAGAGTCAGAGTTAGAAGAGTCAGAGTTAGAAGAGTCAGAGTTAGAAGAGTCAGAGTAGTTAGAAGAGTCAGAGTTAGAAGAGTCAGAGTTGAAGAAGAGTCAGAGTTAGAAGAGTCAGAGTTAGAAGAGTCAGAGTTGAGAGAAGAGTCAGAGTTAGAAGAGTCAGAGTTAGAAGAGTCAGAGTTAGAAGAGTCAGAGTTAGAAGAGTCAGAAGAGTAGAAGAGTCAGAGTTAGAAGAGTCAGAGTTAGAAGAGTCAGAGTTAGAAAGAGTTAAGAGTCAGAGTTAGAAAGTCAGAGTTAGAAGAGTCAGAGTTAGAAGAGTCAGAGTTAAGAGTCAGAGTTAGAAGAGTCAGAGTTAGAAGAGTCAGAGTTAGAAGAGTCAGAGTTAGAAGAGTCAGAGTTAGAAGAGTCAGAGTTAGAAGAGTCAGAGTTAGAAGAGTCAGAGTTAGAAGAGTCAGAGTTAGAAGAGTCAGAGTTAGAAGACAGAGTAGAGCAGAGTTAGAAGAGTCAGAGTTAGAAGAGTCAGAGTTAGAAGAGTCAGAGTTAGAAGAGTCAGAGTTAGAAGAGTCAGAGTTAGAAGAGTCAGAGTTAGAAGAGCAGAGTTAGAAGAGTTTAGAAGAGTCAGAGTTAGAAGAGTCAGAGTTAGAAGAGTCAGAGTTAGAAGAGTCAGAGTTAGAAGAGTCAGAGTTGAAGAGTCAGAGTTAGAAGAGTCAGAGTTAGAAGAGTCAGAGTTAGAAGAGTCAGAGTTAGAAGAGTCAGAGTTAGAAGAGTCAGAGTTAGAAGAGTCAGAGTTAGAAGAGTCAGAGTTCAAGAGGCTCAGTATTTCAGGTGCATCACATGGAAAGTTTGGGTGAATTAAGAAAGTTTAGAGTTAAAGATGAAAGTCCAGGTCGACGAAGACGACCATCATTTGAATGAGATGCTTGAGAAGATGAAGATGAAATTATAGTTTTCCTTCTTCTTGCTTCAGACCTGCTGATGGTTCCCATGATGCAGTTGTGTAACTGTGGGAACATGTTGTGAAAACATCACAGAAATGTCCACAACAATCCATTGGGCGCCTGCGAGTGACTGGAACAGATCATATGTGCCATATGTGATGTGAAGCGTTTGTGAACATCATGTTGAATCAATTACTGACAATGTGTGCAGATGTTTCACAGCAGATGTAGATAAATAACTTTCACATGTTGGGAGGAAGTACTTATCAAGTAAAACGGGGTTATGATGCAGCGGCTCTGGGTGATCAAGTCATTCATCTTCCTTTCATGACATCTACACGTGTGACACATATTCCATGATTTCAACATGAATTCCTTTATTTTCTGATGTTTCTCATCCTGGGAGAAGCAAACAAGGTGGACATGAACACGAGTCCAGTCCAGCCTTGAGTCACATCTTTGTTTGGACCCAGGCTTAACAAGAGCTTCTTCCAGAAGCATCAACTTCAGCCTTGACTTTACTTTCATGATGTGAGTAACGACACTAGAGTTGCTTCCATCTCTGGTTCACTTTTTTTTAAATCACAGTAAAATGGTCTCAATTCAAAGAATCACAAACAAACAAATCAGAAATCCTGATTTATAAATTCCCGTCTGTACTTTATACTCTTCTTCATCCAAATCCTGCCTAGAACTCCAGTTTCCTCCCACGAACATGAATATGTTGAATTGTTGAAGGTCTTTTGTCGCGTGACAGTCTTTTCTAAAGTGAAGAAAGAAATATTTCCGCCTCTTAAGCTCAATTTACTGTCAAATCCTTATTATCCAATTACAAGCAGATCCATCTCCAGTCTTTATCTCTGGCACAAATATCACAAATCAGCTCAAGTTAAAGTGCAAATCTGCCGCCGCAAGAGGCTCGTGTTGCATTTTGCTGCTTCCACGTCAAAACAAATGGATGTGAATAACACGGTTTACATTTCCATATGCAAGTGTGTGGGCTTCACTTCAGCATCTGCTGCCGCTCAACACTTGCTTCACAAACTTTCAAGCAAATAATCACTCGGATGTGGAAAACACACATTAAACGCCTACGACATTACTTTGATATTGATCTTATTTACTCATTAACACTAGTTTTTCTTTTGTGTTATAAATACATTTAAGTTCTTTTTATATCAAACAAATCAATTCTTAAAAAACAAATCACTAATTGTGACTTTAATCACATCATTTAACATCGCAATTGAATCATGTAGGTTTTCTCGCGATGACATCACGACTTAACGAGTGGAAGAAGAAGAATGAGAGTCACTTGTTAACAATCAGACGCCAACAAACTCAGTTGTTTTGATTTAAAGTTGTTCATGTCAGGTTTGTCAAGTTTCCTTCTATAGACAAATGTTTCTGATGACTTCACTGTGACCAGAAGAACTCATGACATCACGTCCCAGGATTGTCTGGTTTGTCCCGACGTCGTTGGTCCTGCTGAACAGATGATATTTCAGCACAAATACACTTCAATTTCAAATCAAGGATAAAACCTTCGTGCAGAGAATCTATAAAAACC
This sequence comes from Callionymus lyra, assembly GCA_016630915.1. Lineage (NCBI taxonomy): Eukaryota > Metazoa > Chordata > Actinopteri > Syngnathiformes > Callionymidae > Callionymus > Callionymus lyra. The sequence goes on from JACEEU010000687.1 coordinate 25,904,259, forward strand.
TTTTTTCAGCTGCTTGGATGTTCGATCTTCATGATGGTCATGATTCAAAAACCCTGGACTAGTTTTCTTTGGTGCTGTAAATACATTAAAGCTACATTTGTCTGTGTTGTACCTGGAAGAGACGCAGCTCAATGTCAAGCATGATAACCCGAGTTATACTCCTGCACGGACGACTGCCGGCAGATGGTGTGTGTTTTCTCGACACACTTGTATCGAGTCATCTCACACATTCATCCCCAGTTGCTGTGAGTCAAGAAGGTGTTGAGGGCACGAAGAAGGTGAGAGGCGCTCGGGTGTAAAGACAAGGTGTGCTTGATATTCCTGCACAAATGTTGCTCTACCGTCCAGTGTGTTGAGTCGGTTCAGGGGGACAGTAATAACCCGGAAGACTCGGCCTCCACCATCAGCTTCTCAAATCTATCGATCCAAACAGCAGGTGCAAATGAAAAGTGCCAGAGGAATTGATCCATCATCCTGCAGCTTCCTAAATAATGAGCCTCGTCGCAATCACATCCAATTTAAAGCAGCTTAAGGACAGCGAGAGCGTCTGCGCCGGAACGAGCGTTCATAATGCTGATTATTAGACGCATCCTTCACCGGGTTTTTAACATCACACACTCATTTGGCTCCAATAATCCAACGTTCACCTCCGTCTGCCAACACGTCCTGAAAAAGCTTTTTAATCAGGTCGAGCCTGGAATAGAACGGATCAATACAAGTACCGACAAATACCAGCTCAACAATAATACCACGTTAACTGTGTTTTCTTCTTGCTGCATTTTGTGTTTGCGACACTTGTCTGAGAGCAGAATAATAATAACATATTTATTATTACAATCAACCAGAGTTGGTTCCTTCAGGAGGAAAAGGAAGATAAAGTGGATTTAGTTTGAACTTCTGTCGTGATTCTCGATGCCACGTAAAGTATTTGACGAAATGTTTCTGGAGCCTCGACAAGTTGAGTCATGGATGACGAGGAAATGTATCTTTGGTCGGACACTGTAGTCTCGCAGTTTAACTTCAAGACGTGGAAACATCAACTTTGGTTCTTTAATATTTTCTGCTTCTCTGAGATAAAACTGTCACCAGTGAAGTTCACACACTTGAGCCTCATTCACTGCTAGAAAATAAACACAACAGCAGTTATTACAAAAGGAAGACATTTTTTTGACATCCGACAAAACAACTATCATTTGTTACAAAAAAACAATAAACAACCAGTTAGGAAATGAGTGAGAAAAAAAATAAATGACACACAAAAAGAAAAGTAACAACCCAAAGCAACAACAACAATAGAAAATTAAATAATAATAAAACATTTTATTTCAAAGCTTCCTTTAAAAAACTCAAGGTCGTGTCACAGATGAAAAATGACACAGTAAAAAAACAAACAATCAAAGATAAAACTAGTTTGAAAAATATGACCTTCCTCATGTCCCAGCTACACAGGGGACAGCCCACAATATCACCAGCACACATAGAGACAGACTCACACAATAAGTCGCCCAATAAAAATGAATATGGATTTAAACTGAGGAAATTGGAGTACCCAAAGGAAACCTTCACACACTAAGGTTCACCTCGACTGAACCTTCATTTGACCTTTGACCTTGTTACACAAACCACTGTGGCACACACTTCTACACAACACACACCATCGACAAACATCAACATGAGAATAAAGAGTTTGCTGTAAAAAGTTGTTTTTATCCTTCGAAGAGTCTTGGACGAGACTATAATGTGTCGTTTCCACCGTTTCCAAGCGTCGTCTTCGAGCTACTTATCTGTGACATTTCCACAAACGTTGATCTCACGTCACTCACTCACTGAACGGCAGAGACACAGTTGAAGAGAGTGAATAAAGTCTAAGTTGATATTTCACACTGATGAGAGGAAAGTCGTCGTCGTCAGCGCGACTGTCGAGTCTCTCGGAGCTGCCGGGACAGACTCCGGCCGATCAATACTTTGAATATTCTCGTATCAGAGGAAACTTCAGACGCAGAAATCAAGACCTCTGAAGGTCTGCGACCTACGACCCCCGCAGGACGATCATCTGGTGGCACCAGTGGGACGAGCTGTGGTGAAGCAGCTCCACAGTCATGTGACCTCCTGCCTCAAGTATTTCTTCTTGATTCATTATTATTGATCGTATAAACTCGCTTTCTCACTCCAATCAATGAACTTCAGCGTTTCCGGCGCCGCGTGTGCGTTTCCTCGCACGTACAGGAAGCCGATCAAACGCGTGAAGTCGGACCTCAAACCCGAGTCACAAGGAGTTTATTCAGATGCGTCGTTGAGAAGATGAAAAAGATTTCCTCGTCAACATGAATCTCGTGCATTAAACTCACTCTTGAACACAGAACGACAACTATGTGTTAAATAAACCTCATTTATTAACATGATGAGTTTCATGAATCCATCCTGCACTACAACAATCACAGTCTTGTTGGCTCTTGAGTCACAAAACACATCTTGAATAAAACTACAAGTTTAAAGCTGGACTCTTCCTGTTATAAATTACACATGAATGAATGTTTCTTCTAATATTCATAATGTTGCAGCATTTTCTCGACATGAAGGTTTGGATCAATAATCACACGTTCGTTTCTCCTTGAATTTCAAGTGACATGTAATAAGATATGCAGCTGAAGGTAAAGAAGTCAATAATGTGCTCAACGCAGAGAAAAAAAGGATTAAAAGAAAAATGTTGGCGATTCAAAAATCTTGCATCACAAACTTGAATTAAACTATTGATGGTGATTCTAGTGATTCTAGTGGTTCTAGTGGTTCTAGTGCTTCTACTGCTTCCATGCTGCCTGTTTATCAATGTTACAGGAAGATATGTGTGTGTTGGATGTTTCTTTATAGACGTTTTCCTGCAGCTGTTCATCATTGATTTATTTGAAATCACACGCGATGCTGTCGAGTCAATAAATCATGAATCCTGAGTCTTTCTCGATACGAGCCGGAGCCGACGTTAAACATTTATTATCCGGCGATAACAGGATCCAGAGGCTTCAATCCAGGATTCTTCACCTCCTGGATCTGAAGGTATTGACACGTAAAAAAGTAATCTCCGTCATCTTCCACTTTCTATATCACCTCCGTCTCTCCAGCCTTTCCCTCCACAAAAGAGCGATTCCACTTGTTCGAGTGACAACTTGAGTGATGGTCATCTCAGGAAATGAAATATTTGCCGAGACTCTGCGCCCTTGAAGTGAATTGACAGGAACGCAGGAGGTCTGGAGTGAGGAGTGGACGAGGTCAGTAATGGCTTCTCCGTCTTCATCTCCTGCGTCGACTCCTCAGTCTTGTCACAACGTATGTTGATAAAGTGCAACGTTCAGGTTAAAACCTTCATCACAAAACCATGAGAATCAACATCCAAACTGGACTAGATGGACTTAAGTGATCCACAGGAACTGGTATCACAGTGTTTGAGATGTTTTATGCAGACGACGCAGCGTTTAAATGGATGTTTCATCCAAGTGGAAGAATATTGCATCATTTATTTCAGTTCCTCTCACAAACCTTCACGTTCAGCAGAAACCTTCTCTGATAGACTTCCTGTTGTGCTGCCAGTGGTTCCTTCAAGCCCCGCCTCCTTTGCTGTGATTGGTCAGAAAAATGGTTCAATCTGACACGACTTTGAACCATTGACAACAAACAGTGTGTAGTTAACGTAAGTAAGTAAGTAAGTAAGTAAGTCATTTGTATTTATATAGCGCTTTTCCAGACCAGGGTCACAAAGCGCTTAAACAATCAAAACAATACTCAAAAAAGTACATACTTTAAAGATCAAGATAATACGTCCGATGAATGTAAAGAGAAGAAACATTTCTTTCACTACAGTTTGTGTTAAGGTTAGGTAAGGTTAGGTTAGGTTAGGTTAGGTTAGGTTAGGTTAGGTTAGGTTAGGTTAGGTTAGGTTAGGTTAGGTTAGGTTAGGTTAGGTTAGGTTAGGTTAGGTTAGGTTAGGTTAGGTTAGGTTAGGTTAGGTTAGGTTAGGTTAGGTTAGGTTAGGTTAGGTTAGGTTAGGTTAGGTTAGGTTAGGTAAGGTTAGGTTAGGTTAGGTTAGGTTAGGTTAGGTTAGGTTAGGTTAGGTAGACATTGTTTTTTTCCAATTAGACACAACCATACAGCAATTATTCATAAAACTAAATAAACATAGAATAAGAACAAGAACAAAGAGAAATAAAGAGAATTAATGGAGCCATGAAGAGAGTGAATCCTTATTTAAACTATTCCTAGGTTGACTCAGAAGATCAACCAACGTTGACATTTGAATCTTCCTGATGAAACTTGTTTTCAACTGTATTTTTATTTGGTGTTTGAATGTGTTTAATGCTCTTCATCGTTAAACTATTGAATATAATAAATACACATAAACTATGAAATATATTGACTAGTTGATTGTTGATTATTGTTGGTATTTCAAATACTAAACTGCTCTAATCAATTCAATCAAGTGTCGTCTGATCTTCATATGTCGTTGTCATCTGTCGGTGGTGAGATGTTCGTAAGAAGGTCTCAGACGTCAGTGAGTGACTCACGTCCACAGCGAAGCCTCCGCAGCACAAGTGTGGTTTTCTGCGGCGTAATTGTCGAGGCTGTGCTGGAGGAACAGAGGTGACTTCAATCTGTGCTCTCGCAAGTGTTGCTGCTCCAAATGATCGTCCACGAGACGGACGTGTGTCTTCAGGGAGGCAGAGAAAGCATGAAGGTCACTCAAGTCACTTTTCTTCCGTGACCTTCTCGACCTCGCGTTACATGGAAGAGCTTTTGTGCAGCAGACGAGTTATGAAGGAAGAAGACGGTGAAGAGTCGCTTTAACTTGTGTGACGAGAATCAAGAGCATCTCGTCTACACTCCATAAATCACATTTATTTGAACTCTTTTATGTCTTATTTTGTTTTCCTGCTGATGGTTCATCTGAGTCTGTGTGGATCTGTGTCTTCAACACTTTGATGTGTTGGTGAAGCTTCAGTGTTGTACAGCAGTAGGTCAGTAGGTGGCGCTTTCAGTTTAAATGACGTTTCAAGTACAGTTGTTTAAATCAATAGATTCTCGCGCAGAGAGCGACACCTAGAGGACAACAATGAAACTGTGTCATGAAGCTTCACTGAGACATCACTGGTTGGAACCGCTTTACAACTTCTTAAGTTACATTTGGACCAGAGCAAGAAAGATAAAAAAAAGCATTTCTTTGTGACGTTAAAAACATCTTTTGAGTTATCGATCAAGAGTGAAGAAGATTTTCAGCATCGAAAAGTTCTTCTTCCTTGTGATCGCTGCACATTAAACACGTCGTCCGTCAACATCTCCGTCCGACTCGAGGCCCGGGATTCAGGTTCAACAATAAAACTTGTGTTTTTGCCGCTTACGTCCACGTCCTACATTAAACCCTCCAAAGTTAAGTTTTCAATTGCCAGATATTTCATTACTTATGTGAAGTTTGCAGTTAATAAGATTGCAACTTGCAACGTGTATAAACGGCTCCACAGACCCAAGGGCCCGTTCGGATCTCTGTATGCTAATTTCATTGCATAGAACATTTTGCAGAAACAAATTAAGTTTCAAGGGAAGGTAATTTGCTCTCCCTCATGACAATAAAAAGGTGATATAAGCAGATTTTCAATAACTTAACGTCCCTATTCAGCCGCGCTCGGTCTCGCCCACACAGCTTCACAGGGTCTTGATCCAGAGTAAAAGTAAACCCATTTATGTTTGCAGCTCTTTTTCTTCACGCATGTTTTCTTACGACTCATTACAGGCAGAGAGCAGATGAATGAACTTGATGTTTTAAAGGTTCACCTAGAAATGTTCTGATGGAAAAGTGACGTTTTCATGACTTCAGCAAAAGAATAAAAATGAATGTATTCACATGTTTATGGAGTGTTTGCAGTGAATGAGCCTCGTTGGAAGTATTTGTTAAAGTTAAGTTGTTGACGTGACCACGTCCTGTGAATCACCGTCTGAACTGAAACAACAGTTTCACTGACGGTGTAAAATAAAAATTTACTGATCAGTGGAGTTCTCGTTCCAGCCGCCGTGGTTTCTACACAGTCGATCAATGGATTCAATTGTACTTTCCCAGCATACAATAGGAAACCTGCCACACGTTGTTGCTGAGGTCGGGTTGAAATCGATCCGTTCATCGATCCATCCTGATTAATTAGGTCGCGTTGGTCATTTAAGGTCTTGGCTTTGTTTCCCCACATGTTGAAACTTTATTTCCCTCACAAGACACTTTACCATCAAGAGTTTCACAAAAGAGATTTTATTCATTTGAAACATCTTCTACTGAAGGTGAATTTAGAACCAACATTGAACAGTTTAACAACATTTCTATTCAAATAAAGAAGAAAACTGAAAGTATTTGACCTTTTGTTTGTGAAAATAAATGAAAATAAATGAAGATAAATGAAAATTAATGAAAATCTCTTTCAAACAGACGAAATATGTCTCATCAACACTGTGCTAGAAATGCAAAGTGTATTTTGCTAAACTTAAACTGATTTAAAAATAAAACAGAATTAAAACATTTTAAAACAAACAAAGTGAGTTAAAGAGAGTGAACTAGTCTCATCACAGTGTTTGTTACTTTAGTTCATATGTTTGCTGCAGTTAAACTTTAAAGTGTCGATGAGACACGTTAAATAAAGTTGAATTGAATATATCATTTAATAGAAGTTAAACTATTTACCACATGCATCAATAAAGGGTCTTTAAAAAGACACATTTGTGAGTTGTGTCAACTTAAGCTCAGGTCGCACACATAACATTGAAAAAGTTAAATTCCTTCACTTTTACAAAATGTTCTCTGTTGAATCATCATCATCTCCTCAAATGGATTTTCTCTACAAACAATAGAAATGTTGTTATTATTTCAAAGAGGCTTTTCTTCCATTTTGTTGAAACCAAAACAGCCACAAGACAAAAGCTGCATCTGAGAAAATGATTTTATTATCAGAGAGTTTTGACCTCATAGGTCGACACTTAGATTCAACAGTCTCTGGATCTGTGTCGTGTAAACTCTGATCTTCTGGTGTCATCAGTCAGTTGATTATTGTTCTTCATCAACCAAACTATTGTTTAACTTCATCCGTGTCACGACCAAGACGTCACGGTTGTGTTGTCATGTTCACACACAGTCAGCAAACAACTGTCGTGTCTGTCAGCGATGATTCGTGTTCAATAAACATTCAAATGTATGAGAAGCTCAAGAGACTCTTCTATGATCGTGACCGAACGACACGTTGACCAATCACAGGATATTAAAGGTCAACTCGTCATGACCTTGTTTTACACTTATTACTTTATAAAATTGATCTAAAATCTGGACGAACGAGAGGTTACGAGAGTCCATTATGACATAATAATGGCTTCACTCCTCCTCCAGCTGTAATCACGCCCACTTTGTTTGTACAACAAGTCCCTTGGAGGTGGAGACCATTGATGATGCGCGGTGACAAACCTCCATGTCCTTCATCTAAAACATCAATGAGGAGAAAAACAAACCAATAATTCATTAAACATTAAAAAGTTAAACAAACACTTTATTTTATGTGTTTTAGTGAATATAAATGTTTTTTACTTTATACAGTTCAGTGAATCAGAATTTATTTAAATGTATTACTTTTTTTTTGTCATTTTATTGTCATTGATTATTTACTTCTTTGTTCTTTAGTGTTTTTCTATATCGACCTCAGATCCAACAAAGAACTCATTCAGTCACAGGATCGTCTCAGTTTACGTGAGAATCTTCAAAACTTGACGTCAAACATGATCCACATGTTTGACGTCAGTAGTTGCAGCAAAACGGTAGTTTCTGTGTCGGTCGTGTTGTTTCTTTCTTGTCCGTCTCTCGCTCACGTCTGCTGGACTCGCTGTCGAGAGGTTTTACTAATAATATCATGAATGAGCCGCAATTATAGTAATTATCCCTGATTATTGATTTACGTCACAGACGGAGAGAAATTCCACTTTCTTGGGGAACATTCTCTAAATTAAACTCAATACATGTTGTTTTGCAATATTGACGAACATGTTTAACGTTTGCTGCTGGAAATAAATCATTATATAATCAATAATAATATTTATCTTATAAAACGTTCTTTCATGACGAGACCACGAAACCTCAGAACGACATCATGAAGACTTGAACGACCTGCGAGGTCCAGGAAACCAGGTTTTCTTTTTCCAACAGTCGCACGATAAAGCCGTCGTTAGCATCTCCTGGTGTGAGCAGCTCAAGGATACTGTGACTCTAAAAGAGCCGCGAAAATCTTCTGTTGGAGACTCAGTAACCTTGGAAATTGCCTCAATCACAAGAAATTAATTCCAGTCATGCCCCCCCATCCTCCTCCTTTTTCTCCTCCTCCTCCTCCTCCTCCTCCTCCTCCTCCTCCTCCTCCTCCTCCTCCTCCTCCCTCCATCCTCCTCTTCCCTCCATCTTTACGTTGTACGGTGATCTCGTCTAATGCTCTGTTTCTGTTGCCATCTTCAAAATGTCTTCAGTCTTTTATTTCCACTATAATTCTGCTCTTAATTTGTTGCTGCAATTCCCTTCATTTATATGTTCAAAAGAAATGAAACTCTGGAAGAAAATGTCAGGAAAAGAAGAAGAAAATGGTTCCATTAACCAAATAAAAGCCTGTTTAGAATCCGCTGGTGTTTAAACGAGTGTCGACGCCACAGAACGCCGGGACGCTGAGAGTTATCTCTGCTGTAATTGGCTGCAGTGTCTCATTAATATGAAGCCCGGGGGAAGGAGACGGAGCTTCCTCCTTGTTTGCTTGTTTGACTTGGTCTCCATTGATGCTAAATGCAGGATCCCAGAGCGAAGTGTTGTCGGCTTCATTAAAAACTGAATTACCAAGTTATATAGAGAGAGAAGCAGCTAATGTTTGGAGGAGCGATGATGCAAGAGCTGTAAGGAGGACACGTCCATATGTTCCTTCAACTGAAATATGACGAGAAGAGAAGCTCACGATTCTTTTATCTTCATCACTTCAAAGGTTTTGTCGTCTTCTTTGTGGCTCAAGTGGAGAAATGTTGAAATCCAGGAGAATTTCATGTTAAATTACAAATCAAAACAATCTTAGTCTTCGATTGTGAGAAGATCATCTGCAGCTTTAGATTTCACGATCAATAATGATTGTCAAGTAGAGACTCAGTTAGAGACCTGACCTGCAGAGGGAACATGTGCACAAGACGCTGGTGGAACAGACTTTCTGGCTTGTGTTGCCAGTGGGACATAATTGACCTGCGC